>CANYBF010868700.1:0-18838 GCA_948192965.1 Dalechampia spathulata
TCGGATTAAAATCCACCTGCAGGGTTTACACTATGAAACCTTATGAGCTTACTTAAAGTGCATCATCAATCTCTATACCGAGACTTGGATTCAATCATTAACTTCATATTTCACAAACATAAATTGTCTTTACCCAATTCATCGAGAATTATCGTTCCATCAAATGAAACTCACTCTTTAATGAGTCAAAGCACAAGACAATATATATTTGGTCATATCAATTAAATCAAGATTAAGAACATAAACTTTATTTCTAATGTCCTAGAGAATAAGTTTTAATAGTCAGTATAAAACAACCATTCTCTACTTGGTCCTGTTAGATATATACAAAATATACTAACACAATTATTACATAAATATGCTAAAAAATTTATTCATTAAATGCACATCTCCAATTAAATACAAAGAAATAATTGTTCATAGAAAGAACATCATAAACATACTATTACAGTTGCATGGTTAATAGTATATTTCTATCAATAATTAGCTGTTTTTAAGTTTATTTAGTTAAATTAATCCTTCTTTCAAAGTGATTAAAAAAATTGATTAATGATTGCATGTTAAAAGAGTCCATTCCAACAACTAAACATAATGGCAAGAAATTCAATTTAAGAACATGAAGAACATCAAATTACTAATAGAAATGAATAATATGTTCATATAACATCTAAACCCTATCAACTAACATTAAATCATCATTAGGAATTGAATAAAGTAAAAGAATATAATAATTAAAGAATTACAACCATAATAAATATTCAAAATAAAATAGAAGAAGATAGAGATAAAGAGAAACTTGAACAATTCTATTGTTACTGCTACTCTATCTTTTACTTTTCTCAAACCCTAACCTAATTCTCTGATAATGTTCTCCTCCTAACCCTAGTGAAACTTTTTCTCATAACGCCCCCTGCCTTATTCCTACATTTTGTAGACCTAAAAAAGCTCTTAAAACCATCTACCTCTATCAATGCATCTTAACCCTACAATTATATGATCGAACGATTAACAAAAGAATGTGAAATTGTGACCAAAAAGAGCCACAAAAGTCATGTTTAGCAAGGTACAACTCGTATGAAGCTCATAGCATACAAAGGAAGGCAATCACACGGAGCATGCATGGGACATGACTCGTGTTCCTCCTCACACAAGTCATGTGAGGCTCAAGTGAAGCAATGGGGATAAGTTTTGAGGGAAATGCAAAGAACACAACTTGTGTTCCATTGAACATGAGTCGTGTAAGGCTTGAAATTGGTGCGCTCATGTGAAATGTGAGGAGCTCGACTCGTGTTCCTTAGAACACGAGTCGTGTGACCTAAAAATGCAAAAATGCCTAATCTAACATCCATAACACAAGTCATGGTGCCTAAAACATGACTCATGGGACCTAAATCTAATGAAATTATTCATAAAATGAATGTTAACTACTATAAAACATGCAATATGATCTTAAAATGCATCAAGTTATAAACTAAGGATGGTTAACACACATAACTTATATCAAAAACTAAAGTAATATGAATATGAATGAGAAATATGATTAAAATGAATGAATAATGTCAAGTATGCAACATTATGGGTATGATGTATGAAATGATGGAAAATGCATAAACTACTATATGATACACTAAAGTTTACAAATATAATGCATGAAAACATAGCTTAAAAAGTCATTTAAGATATGAGAAAAGAAGTCATAATAATAATTATCAATATTTCAGTTATTTATGATGTTTTTAATATTAAATTTTTTATTTTAATACATTTGATTAAAATATTTTGTTGTATAGGATACTCATATCAAATTATTTATATATATATATATATAATTAATTAATTAATTACTTTTTATATTTTTAAAATTATAAAAATTAATCCATATATTTTTTACACTATCAAAATTAATTCAATGTTTAGCATTTGTTAATACTACATAAAATTTATAACTAATTACATTTTTACATTTTCATTTCAAAATATTTAAATATTTGATTTCAATCTTATAATATTAATATAATTTCAATTTATTCTAAATAGAAAAGATGATGAATTAGAGTTATTTACAAAATCAATACTTCAATTTTCATGTAATTAATTAACTGATATTCATGCTTTTAAAATTATTAAAATTAATCTCTACCTTAATATTTTATTATCTTTTCATTTAAAATATGCTAAAATTATGAAGATAAGGAAGTATTGAATATAAACAAAAATTGAAAATATTAGAATGCAAAAGCATACAAATTTAATTTATATATTAATATTATTTGTAATTTTCTTATTATTATTAAGATAGGTTATTTATAGGGGTACAAATGAGTTAAGTGAAGTTGAATTTTATCTTGTTTAAGCTTAGTTCATTTATAATTGAGCAAGTTTGAATCTAGTTTTTCAAATTTTTTTGATATATCATGAGCTTCAACGAGCCTAATTGAGCCTTAAATGAGTATAATAAATATAAATTATAAAATAAATATTTACCTTTTATTTTAAAAAAATTATTAACAAAAGTATTATATTTCATGAGTATTTGTTATTTTATATCAATAATTAAACTAAAATTTTTTTATATATTTATATGATTATAAATTTATAAATTATATATCTAAAAATAAAATTTTCTATATAAATTAATGAATTAGCTCACAAGTTTTTTATCGAGTCAGTTCATGAACTTAAACGAGTCTAAATATTGTTTACTTTGAGCTCGATTCATTTATTAAATAAACTTTATTAAACAAATTTATTGAATTAAACTTCAAATAACTTATAAATAACTAAATTAATTTACACTCTAATTATCTAAACTCATATGCTAAATTTATTAGGGTGCTGAATAATTGTGGTTTGTTTGTACGAATAATTTTTATTTAATTCTGAAGAATGAAAGATAAATTAACCTAAAGTTGATCAATACACCTCTATATCATCTTACGGACTTACCTTATGAATCTGATTATATGGCAATGAGATACCAACAATCAAATCGATTTCTTATTATTTTATTATTTTATTATTTTAATTATTTTCATGGATATTCTATTAACATATTAAAAAAAATCAATTCATTGATTTTGATTTTTTTAAAATATTAAACCTACACCTAAAATATTATTAACAATATAACCATTACTTCAAAAGGACATCTAAACATTAATAAATATATTTATAAAAATCTAAATATTAAAATTGTATATATATATAAATAAAAATAAATCTAAAATATACAAGAAAATAATTTTCTACAAATTAAATATACTTTAATAAAGAATATAATATATGTATATAAAATCAAACCAAAAACTGAAAATCATTAAAATTAAAATTTGAAAATCTAAACCTAAACCACCGTCCATTTCAATTTTGGGTTGGACCGATTTGTCATATCCCTCGTAGCATTTATATACACAATTAATTACACGTCATCCCTCAACAAGGAAAAGAGTTTTCCCCTTCACAAGAGGGAGAGTTGGAGATTTACAGCAGGAAGCAGCAGAACCAAGAACGAAGGAGAAGAACATGCCGGATAAGCAGTAAACAAGTCGGAGACTACTCATTATTCCTTCCCTATGGAGACACCACAGCCTAAGACGCTTCGTGGCCTTAACAAACCTAAATGCATTCAGTGCGGCAACGTCGCTCGCTCTAGGTTTCTTCGATTCTTTCCTTTTTTTTTTCTCTCTTTTTCCCTGTTTTCTTGCACTAATAAACCCTAGCATTCACCTTTATTATTGGCCGCGCTTGTACACTTCACTTTGATTAGTTAATTAATTAATTAATTGAGAGAATGTTCATATGATTATTAATCCTAAACCTTTTATCAATTCAACTAAATTATCCTTAATTAATTTTATAAATTGAAATTTAATTCACCTTTTGTAGCATTTTCATATTGCTGACCGTTAAAATCGTTGAATTTGCTTGTGATTTCAATCTTTGGTTATTATGCTGAATTATTTCTATGTTAGCTACCAGTTATATGAATGATTTAGCTCAAAGTCACACGAGTCCGAAGAGGACTGATATAGCCGGCCATTACTAGTTCTGGTTCAGGCTTAGTTGAGTTCTTGTTTTTTCTATATTGACGTGTCCGTGATGTGATTATGGATTTATTGCTTTTTTCACTCAATCTTACGCAGTTTGTTGTCAAAATTAGCTGATATAACTTTGGATTTTTTATGTTTATGTTAGTTTGAGCTGCCAGTATTTGATCTCATCTCGTGCATGCTGCTTGTCAGTATCAAAATCAGATTAGAATTTAGTTTTTATTCTTCTTATTATCAGAACAACGTGCTATGCATGGATGTAATTGCTGTAGATGCTACTGGAAGAAGGACTTCATTTTACATATCTTGATCATTATGTGTATATCAGTTAAGATTAAATTGCATGTATGTTGAAACATGTTAATACATTTGTTCCCTTTCATTTGTTCCTATAATGAAATTGATCTTCCCGTGCAGGTGTCCCTACCAGTCATGCAAAAGTTGCTGCTCAAAAGCGCAAAATCCATGCCACATTCATGGTATGTGTATGTTATTTGGTGTTACATTGTGTATGTTATTTGGTGTTACATTCTGTTGTCTAATATTTGTTTGTATGTTTAATCTAATGTGGCATTTTAGTAGTTGATTTATTGTCCAGGATAATTGAGGCTTATTATCCCTTTCTTTTGGGAGTGATGTTTGGGTTCTTTTGAATTGTGAAAGAACCCCTTATTTTTATTGGCATATTTGTGATTTCTTGGAAGCTGTTAGTATGGTTTTGAGCGATATATGTTGCCCTTTGAGTCAACATTTTGGTAAATTATCTAGCGGGTTCCTTTTATCAGGTGTAGGGGTCTATCTTGATCAAAACAATTGGCTCTTGAACAAGAGTGGTTATTTTCCTTCCTCCCCTTTCTCTCAGTATTGGAAGGAATATATAAAAGAAAAGGAGAGAGAACTGCAAAATTACAAATGTAATCTTATTATTCTAATCTTATTACTATAAGTGATGGATAAAATGGTAATTATTAAAGATTCTTTTATTTTCATTCTTATTTTCCCTCCATGTTCCCAAACACAAAAGTAGGAAAATAAATCTTATTTTCCGCTCTTTATTTTCTTTCCTCCCACAGGTTTTTCCCAAACAAAGGCTTATAATCTTAAAGATATTTTCTTTTGTGTTTCTAGAGGGTTTCCATGCCTTTCATGCTAACTGATGACCATGATAATAAGTAAGAGCTGTTACTCCTATATATCGATGGTTGCAGTGAGAGAGACTAAACTAATCAGTGAATTTGGTATTTAATGGTTACAAAGGTGCTAATGGTACAAAGGTGCTAATGGTGCTATTGGTACTTGTGCTGCTGTCGTTATTATGGCTGCAATGTCATTAGTGTTATCAACCATGATTAGCCCATTAGTGGTGGTGGTTTTAGTTATGGTAGTGAAGGAGTTATGTCATGATTGTAAATATGTATGGACTTTTTGTGATACTGATAGATATTGTAGTCATTAGCAAGCTCTAGACTAATAATTTCAGGCAATGAGAGAATCTCAATATTAACTCAACCATCCATAGTCCAAAGTTATTGAGGTTTATATCACTCGGTGGACCCAACATGGCCACTGAATATGTATCAGACTTGTCCAGAGGAAATTGGGCTGTTCCAGCCATTGAAAGGAAAACACAACAGTGGAAAAAGAAAGAACAAATGTGATGTGTCAGAGAGAAGATGAGTGGCAGAGAAGATCATGACTTGTTATTATTGTTTGTTTTTGAAAAAATCATAAAAGTTTAGGTGGTCTTTGTCAGTTTAGGCCCTTTGGTAGGACTTTTGCTGCATGGAAGTGGCTTATACTTTGTGTTGGGTTTTCTTAATTTTAGTTCAATTAATTGTTGGAACTTCTTATGTTGTTAATTCTGCATTCCATTCTCTTTTTACATTGTTATTCTTTAGTTAGTTCTTTGGTTCGTTGTAACTCTTAGTCAACATGTAATGATCTTAAATAAAAACTCTTGCATAAGTTCCCAAATCCTACTTTGTATCCACATCCCTGTATTCTTTGATTGAAAAGTTAATGGACCAAATGCATGGGTCCGAGTAACATGGTCTAGGTTAGCTGTATGAATTCTAATTTTCCACTTTCAATCCATGAAAAAATTTTAAAATATGCAAGTGTAAGAAAAAAAATGCAAGCTCAATTTGGAAGTTGAGTTATGATCGTTTTTCCTTGAAAGAACCTTAATCGTTAGAATTAGTAGTTAATGGCAAATTTGATATATTCTATGTGGTGCATAAGCTGTGACGTTGGTTTCAATGAATGAAATAGAGCCTAGGAACTTCAGCAGGTGATTCCACTGTTTATAAATGAATGTCTTGTCCATTTGATTTATGTTCAAACTTGCGTGGTTCAAAACTTCCATGAATCCGCAGTATTGTTAATTGGGTTATTTCAGATGTTATGCCTTCTTGTATGCATTTTATCTTTTACATTTCGATACAAAACTTCCAGTTCAAAGATTCTAACGGAAGTTGCATCCAATTGTTCTTTCGTTCATTTATTTTAATGTCATTAATTTTGAAAATGCAGTTCTGAAAGCAAATGCAACTTTTCCAGAAAAGACACCAACTTCAAGTAGTACTCAATTAGATCAGCAGCCAACTGAAGTATCTCCTGCGGCGTAAGTAGCCTGAGATGTGTACTGATATTTACCTTGCTTCCAACGCTGCCGCTAAACGTTATTGTGTATCTTGTAGTATTATTGAGTGAAATACCCCAAATGAAGTACTGAAATATTTTTGTCAAAAGTCAGTTTTGCCAACTCAGAATTTTTGTTCCGATGTTCTTGTGTGCAGCAACACGAACACATTAGTAGTTTTGGTTCAACAAAGTTGGATCTGATTGTAAATTTTCTCTATTACTTCTCCAGGACTTCCCATAGAGTTGCATCACTTCGACAACTTTCTAACCATTTTTCTCAATTCAACAATTTGCAAATTTCACGTTCAAGGAAGCCATTGACCAGAAAGGTGTACTGTAATGACCTGATAAATTGCGATGCCTAATTTTATTCTGTTTCTTTGGAAGAATTGATTATCCTGAATATTTGAACCTATTGCAGGAAGTGGCAGCTATAAATGAATGGAGATTTTCCAAGCTAAAAGAATATAGGGAAAGAAACATTGAAGTGGAAAATGAAGCATTTGATCGGTATATGCAGAACATTAGCTTACTGGAGGAGGTATTTTGCGTGAAATCTATTCTAGAAAGGTCCACCGAGGAATCCACAGAAGCTGGTTCAGTTTCATCAAATCCTGACAGTTCCCCAGCTGAAAATGACAGTGAGAAGTTGACTGCAGCACAGAAATTGAAGCTTAAGTTAACTCCTCCAAGAAGTGAGAATGCCCAAACGAGGATTCGACAAATTGTCGATGCAGGTTTGGAGAAGCTTAAAAATTTTGAGTTTGCAAACACTGTTAATGACATAAATAGCAACAAGGAGCACGATGATGGAACGCTGGAGAATGCCAAAAAAATCCGCGCTGACAGGACATCAACTATAAATGATCTTATTGACAAACTGAACAAGGCACGAAACGAAGAGGATCTAACATCTTGTCTGGAGATGAAAGCACAGCTCTGCGGTGACCAAATGGGAACCGAAGATATGGATGAATCTGAAAAACAGACTGCCAAGAAAGAAATGGATTTTCTATCACAAAAATTGTTCAGAACCGTAGAAATCGATCAGGAGGATCTCAACAAGATAGGTGCACATTTCTCTTCCTTGGAGAAAATAGTAAATTTGTGATATGTGGTTGGACGGATATCCAGTAGAGATTGCAGTTTAGGCTTTAGGCAGTGAGGTATGCTCAAATTCTAATTTCCTTGTGCATTAGTTTAATCATTAGATGCAATACATTACGAAGATCATCATTATTGCACATAATGTGACAGTCTCCCCTTAATTTTACATCCTTAAACATTATGTTGCGACTGTCTGCCCATTCCGCTCTCGGCCGATCATACATTTCAAAATGCAGTTTTAACAATCAGAAAAGGAAATGTGAGGGGTTTTAGTAGTATCAAAGTGGGGTAGATGAGTGCTTTAGCATTAGTCGATTAATCTTATGTATGTAAAATAGGTATCAATCTCATTTATGGTAAATTATTATAAATTTGGTGTTAAGACACTCTTAGGTCCATGAAATTTTTACAATCACCACCTTCACTTGACCTTGTTTGTGATCGAAATGATTACCTAAAATAATCATTTTAGGCTTAAATCTTCTACATGAAAGTCAATTGAATCAGTGGAATAATCGTACAATCGTATTCATTTATCTTATAAGCAGTTTAATGATGTACAATCATGCATGGATGTGATGCTCGTTAGGATGGGATTGAACTGTAAATGATTTGTTCAGGGAATATAGTCTTACATGTCGTTTTAAAACTTGAAATAATAATTTAATGTTAATTGTTATTCATTAATAATAAGAATAATTAGTTAGTTATTGTTACATTTTAAATCCATAACAATATCAATATACCATTGGGTAATCTATTAATAGAGCTTAATGTGAATATTTGATATAATTTATCAGTAAATGTATTGAATTGATTTTAATTATATGTATAAAATGAATACATATAAAATAAAAAACATAAGAACTTCAGACTAAACAGTGAATAAAAATGGTTAGAAGAAATTTATTGAGAGAATTCAAAATGGTGCGAGTGATGACTTTGGCAAAGTCTGACATTGAAGCTTTCAAAGCCTCGTAATAAATGTGAATCCCACAAAGCAGCCTCTTCGGGCTACCCCAAAACTATAAGAAAAATAAAGCCTAGTGGGTCAATGTTTGATAGCCACTAACAGCGAATAGACTTCACAACAGCAGACAGGCAGGCAGGCAGGCAGGCAGGCAGGCTCGGTTGCTTACATTATATGTTTCCGGGTATTTACTCCTTCTCTAATTTAATTTGTTGTATTTGCTAAGAACCCTAATTAGGAATGTGTTTATGTGATAGGTGCGATTCCACTAAAAGCTTCTTCTTTCAAAATCAATTACATGATTTAGGGTTTGTTTGAATGCCCCATGGAATTGGAATTATGTAGCTCTTTGCCTTTTCCACAATTTGATGGCTTTTATAAATAAACAAATAATAATGCATTTTCAGTGGAACCCACTTAAAATTAACTCAGAGAAACTGACATAAACCCTCACAAGAATTCAATATAGGTGGCCTAATTAAATTATTCATTATATATTATTAATTAAAAAAAATATGTAAAAAGCCATAAAACTGGAGAGAGATGTTTATGAATGGTGGAATGGTGATGAGTGGGTTTCCTTTTCTGAATTTGTTGTTAGCTTTATTCTTTGCCTTTCTTGGTGGATTTTCAAGTTCTCCTTAAAAACAAAGGCTTTCATTTGCTTTCAATTTCTATGGCCATACTCATTCCTAACATCACCTTTCCTTTTATTTATTTTGCATTTCATCAAACCCCATTATCATTGCCATTTGCTTCTCAACTAGTTACTCTTCATCATCATTCTCCCTTTTATCATGCCTTCCCTTTCAAATTTAGACTTTTCCCAACAAGCTATTTCAATTCAAAAGAGTTTTTTTTTTTTAAAAAAAATTACATAAAACCCTATTAATATTAATTAACAAAATTCTGATTAATTTAATTATTTGATTAATCAAATATTCTATTCTTAATAAAATTTATATATTTAAATTTTCTATTTTGTTTTAATAGTTTGGTAAGTAGCTAAATTGGTAGTATCATCTTTCTAATGTTATATTAATTTAAATTTCCATACATGCATATACATATACATATATATATATATATATATATATATATATATATGTTTCTGCCCTTGAAATGATCAAATGACCAACTTGGCCATGTCTTTGTCAATAATATAAATTCTTTATGAAGAAGAAATGGATGCATAGAATAAGGAAAAATCAATTTCATGTACTACTCCATTGAAATATGGAGTCCCCATTATTATTATGTTTGGTGTTAGCAATAAGCATCAATGGAAAAGCTGTATCCAACTTTACATTTACATCTCTCTTTTCCATATTCCATTTATTATAAATTACACTTACCAATTAAATCGATGTCCCATTTTAATAGTCAAAATCAACTAATTTTGTCACAAAAAAAAGTGGAAAATAATGTCTCCAATTAGTGGGTTTGTTCTAAAAATGGTGTCTAAGTTTTAACAAATATATTAATTTTATGTTTAAATTAATATGTTTTAAGATAATAGTTTTATGTTCAAATTGGTATTTATATTTATATTTTATATTTCCATTGAATGTATTTTAATATTTTTTGGTATAAAATACTATTAGCATTCACATTTGAAACATTTTTAAATGTTTAGATAATGATTTGAAATTATATTTAATTGTATATAAATAATTTAAATATTTAAGCAATAACTCATTTATAATATTAAATTCAATATTATTTTTTTTATTTTTTTATAAAGATGTAAATAATATTACATATATATATGTGAAGTATTGTATACACATTAAAATTAAAATAGAAATAAAATACTATAAACATCATTGTTTGGTTTATAAAATAAAAAATAAAAAAAATATACTTTATACTTTATTAATATTTATTAAACTTATAAATTCTTAGATCAAATAATACATTTATTAAATATATCCATTCAAATAAACATATTTAATGAAATATTCATATTTTAAAATCTTACGAACTTCAAAATCTTATAAACGAAATGAATCATATAAGTAAATACACAATAAATACTTTATAATTAATAATTGATGTTATAAATACAATATCTATTTAAATAAAAAAATTGTTATTCACCATATTCAATTAGATATTTTAAAAATATTTCTCAAATTTAATTAGAGTAGTTAATAAGTATATACATTTATGAAAATGTTATAGAAAACATTTGAACTTTTTAATTTAAAAATGTTAATTAAGATATAGAAAATAGATTTTATATGACAAAATGTGTTTTAGAACCCTTAAACTCTTATTGGATTAAGTCTTAGCTCCTAAACCCCACTTTTGCAAGCCTTTACATTTTGTTATACTATTATTAAGTCTTTAAATAATTTATAAAACAAAAAATGAACTAAAAAAATTAACAAATGGTAAATGGTTTGCAAATAAAACACACAAAAAAGGAAGACATTTTATGCATTGAAGAGAGGAAGAAACCAACATTATGAGTGGATTATAATTTCTCAAAAATTAAAGATCAATTCTTTTTCTTTTACTTTTCCCTTTCTTTGTTAAAGTTAGAACTTTTCATGGATAATCAATTTGATATCTTAATTGCAAATCCAAATCACAATAGAATCTCAAATGTTAGAGAAGTAAATAACAATGCTCCAATGAATCTTTCATGCAAATTTGAAAATCAATTAAAGTTAAAGGATTTCTAGAACTAACAACAACTAGGAAGTTTTGGATATGTCCTCATTCACATGTAAGTGAATAATTTGGGTTATTTTCAATTATAAGTAGATTTTATATAATATTACAATGGCAGTGAAAATTATAAGTGAATAATTTGATTCATAATGGAATAAATCCCTAGCTAAATAATATGGATCTGTAGCTAAACGAAATGGCAACGAAAATTATTTCATAGCTATATCATTTATCATTAAAATTATCGACGGATATAGCTTTGGAATTAGTGACAGAATAAGTTTCGTCACTAAATCTGTAGCAGTTTCACTGTAGAATTGTTGTCACGATATCTGTAGCAATTTCATTATAGAACTTTCATCGCTATTTCCATAGCTATTTTGCTATAGAACTTTCATTGCTATTTTTGTAGCAAATTTGCTACAAATTTTGCCACCATTCTATAACAATTTTTCCATATATTTCATCATCATTCCATAGCAATTTTGCTACAGATTTTGTCGCTATTCCATAGCAATTTTGTTACAAATTCTATATTGTTATTTTGTAACTATTTTATTGTAGATGTTCTATAGTCATTTTATTATAGATGATATCATTCTTCTTTCATTATTCCATTTACATTTATTACATTATTATTTTATAAAAAAATTAATAATTATACAAAAAATTTCAACAAAGTTTCATTTATAATTTCAATATTTTCAAAATTTTACACCTATAAAATAAGATTTCTATGATTAACAATATCATTCACATTCTTCGCCCCCAAGTCTACAATATTTTTTTAAATATTCACAGCCTGAGCACCAAGTTCCCAATGCTAGAATTGAGCTATGAGTCTCGACATCACCAATGGATTACATTTTCTTCCTCAGTAGAGTTGCAAGCCTTGGCATAAACATCTTGATTAAGTTTCCTCTGGCGGATCACTTATACATCCCCAGTGGATCCTAATTTCCCCCCCATGGAATAGCAAGCCTCAGCATAAGCATTTTGCAAGTCTCAGCATGAGCATTTTGTAAGCCTTGATGCGAGCATCGTTCAGGTGTTTTCTATGCTTTTTGGTGAAAAGTCATGTGGTGATTAAGTCTCATTTTGATAAATTTTGTTTGTGTCACCTCAAAATGATCCTAATTAGAGGGTAAACTACTAACCTTGACTTTTCACTCGTGCATTGCAACTTTAAATTTTTTTTGATTCAGCTTGGTACAGGTCCTTGATGTCGACCCCGATTTGCACATATGCCTTTTAGCCTCCCTTGAGTGCTCTGGACATGTGCAATATGTTACATTTTACTTGTGGAGGGTAGAGTACATAGGATGCATTTTTTGATGTACAGAGCATATAGTGCTACATGCTGCACATGTTCTAAAAATGTACACATGGTGTGCGACTTCTTCCTATGCAAATCTAATATACTCCATATGATACCATGCATTTATACCCCAAATGATGCTTGTTTGACACATGGTGCACATCCCAATGCACTCATATTCGGCAGAGCACATAGGTCAAAAATGCATCATGTTATGCATATAGCCTTTTTCTCAACTATATATTGAACATATAGCACTATATGAAGCATATATAGCACTATATGCTGCACATATGGCTTATAATTTTCCAGAATCCCACATTGTTTATCCATTCTTTGATAACCCATCACCCTTTTCTATAAATATATACCTTGTATTTATGGAAAAGAGATTTGAAATTCATAAAATCTACCCAAACTCTGCCAAATTGAATTCTCAATTAATTAAACCCTTAATTAAGTAATTAATCTAAGATTAGAGACTAATTAATCCCACTTAAATCTATAATCACATTTTAAAATCAAGTTTTCACAAGCTATTTAATTGGTGAGTTCAGAATGCTTATTTTTTTCTTCATTTACTCTTGATTTTCTAGTGGGTTTGTGGATTTTGCTTTGTTTTCTATGGTTGGCTTCAATCATGAATGCTACATTAGCATTCAATGCTCATTTGTTGCTTGGATGATCTATAACAGTCATAAATTTGCCTAAATCTGGGATTTGATTCATGTTTTTATTGAAAAATGTGTTTTCTTCTTATTTTTACTCGCTATGTGTTGTGCACAACCATCTATGTGCACTACACATAGCTCTTGTATTGTGCATATCCATCTACGTATGGCCCATATAGTTGTTTAATTCCTCTATTTTTTAAGTTTTTCACTCATTTTCCTCTGATTTCACTTATTGATTGAAGTTTTCAATAATATTAGTGGTTTCATAGTAACCCTAATGATTTGAATTCATCACATATTGATTCTACATCATTAATTTTGGCTTCAAAATTGATTTTCTAAGTTAAATGCTTATTTAATTTATTAATTTGATGTTGTTGATATGATTAGCTTTGGTTAGATGAGTTATTAATCTCTAATTGGCATTTGAATGATGTTAGAGTTCTCTAATTTATTGTGCCATGATCAATTTCCTTTAATTTTGCCATTAAATCATCTTATTTTGGTTAATTATTCAATTAATATCATCTTAATTATGATTTTGCTTGTCACTTGACATAATTAGCCTAATTAGATGTTGATTTATTTCTAAGTGATGTTACATGTGATTTTAGAATCTTTCGATTATACTATTGATTGATTTTGCTTAAAATTGATCATTTTTCATGATTTTCACGATCCAACTTATGTTTATTATTACATTTTCATGATTGTTGCCATTACATTCATCAAACTTTCACCCTTGATTCATGCTTTCATATGGCACTGAATTAGTCAATCTACCACTAATGGCACTGAATTAATCTCAAATTTCATTTACCACTAATGATTATTTATCTATTTTGCATTTTCATCTGTGCATTTTCGACTCATGCTACCCGAGGTTGACCTTTTCTTAAGTGGTTGACATGTTGTCTAACATCTCAAATTTTTTGTATCATCAAAGATTCTTTGTAAGAGAATAGGCCTCTATCTTCCTAAATCCCTTTCTTCGAGCTATTATTATTAATTTTCATTTATGTGGCTATACTTATTTTATCGTTGCTATATGATGTATGATATGCCATGTCATGCCTGTGTCATGTCATTTCACATGTCATCTCACATGTCAAACCTATGTCATATCATCTCACATGTCATACCTATGTCATGTCATTTTCTCACATGTCATGTCTATGCTATATCATTTCACATGTCATGCTTAGGTCATGTCATCTCACATGTTATGCTTATGTCATTTCATCTCACATGTCATGCCTATGCCATATTATCTTACATATCATGTCTATGCCATGTCATTTTCTCACATCTCATACCTATGTCATGTTATCTTACATGTCATACCTATGTCATGTCATCTCACATGTCATGCCTATGTCATGTCATCTTATATGTCATGTCTATGTCATATCATCTCAAATGTCATGTTTATGTCATGTCATCTTACATGTCATGCATATGCCATGTTTCATTCACCATGATTACCATATCATATTTACCATGCTATATTTGCTATGATTGTTGACATGTTATACCATGTTGTATGCTTATTTCATGTTTATGAATGCTCGCCTGCCTAGGATAATTAACTCAACTAAAATGGTAAAATCGAACTTGAAACTTTAAATGAATAAATCTTCACCACTCGAACCCATCTCTAAAGGGTTTAACTTAGCACTTATGTTATGGGTCGGTTGAACCAAATCCGGAACCATCCAATAGCGACTCTATCTTGTGACTCGTTTAAGTCCATCTAATTCCTTAAGGTAGCTCATCAAGAAGATTACATTTTTGCTCCAAGTAGGCCCTTGATCCTTGCATCGCAAGCCTTGCTCTAAGTCACGGTAAAAGCCCCGTCTACAATTACATTATTGTGTATATTATAAATTAAAAAGTTGGTATTAAGTTGTAACTTTTGTATACTACTTACAAGTGGGAACCTTCTCCATGATCATTTTCATTTCTTTCCCTGATAAATAATAATTGCATCTTCATAATGTTTTTAAGAAAATAACTATCTCAACGTAAGGTGGGTATATAACCAACTACCTGGCCCTTTTTTAATTCTTGAAAGTAAATTTAAGAATTTTTAACATGTTTATTATCACACTCATTATGTTTATAAAAACAAGTTATCCTTTGGTTGCTTACTTTTAACTCCTTTATATAGTTATGAAGCTTAACATACTCAACCTTATGGACCCTTATCAACTCTTCAAGCACTTTCTTTTTCATAAACATACATATTATAAGTATAACATTTAATTTCAAACCTTTTATGTACAAAGCCTTTAAACCATTGGTTTTAATTTTAGGTTATATCATAATCATATCTTTTAACTATTTTACCAAGATTCAAAATTGGTTATCATCATATTTTTATTAACCTTTTAATATTTATAGTTGTTAATATAACTTATAATCGTTAAACTTTTATTAGTGTCATCTCTTAAATAAAAAGAGTCCAAGGACATTTATCAAACCTCTAAAAAATTCTATCTTGTTCTACTAGTACCCACTCTCTTCATTAGAACATTTTTATAAATATGTCTAACTTGACTCACATCAATAAACACTTACATTAATAAACACCATACCAAAATAGATTATTGAAATTCTAGCATTAAGATTTGATAATTTTCTTAGGATTCCTAATATTGAAGTCCTCGTACTATTCTTCACTTTGCTTTATGACAATTAAGGATAAGGAAGCTCATGATGAGGTAAGTACTTCTAACCAATCTATTGATTATGAGCTTGATGATTAGGTGAGTGTCTTAGATGTACTTGTTACTAAATGTTAGTGATTGACTATTAAGGATAAGGTTTTTAAATTTAAAAACATGGCTTCATCAAAAGAGATTGAAAACTTGAAAAATAAAGTGAATTCTCTTAAATCTTCCAAAATTAAACTTGAAAATATTTTAAAGACTTTAATGTTAAATGAGTGCTTGAAGAAGGAAAATGAGGATTTGAATTTGTAGAATGAGAATTTGAAAAGAGAAACCAGCTTTTAAAAGAAAACCTTTCAAAATTTGAAATAGGTGGTATTAAAATTTATAGCATCCTTAAATGTCAAAAGGTTAAATTTGATACAAAAGATATTTATTATAAACAAAAATGCCTCATCTTCATCAAAAGGTCTCATATTTCTCAAAGTTACTATTATAAAGGAGATTATTAAGAAAAATGAGAGTAAAGGAGTTCAAAACTTCAATGTTAAGAGGTCTAAGACCTTAATTAAGAGTCAATTCAAAAAGAATGTAGGGTAAGACATTTAAATACGGAGCCTGAAAGGGAGAATGTGCATTTGAATGACAATGTTAAAAGTAACATAAGGAATATATTTTCAAAATCTTTCTAAGAACATTATCACTATTGTGGCAACTTTGATCATACCAACTAAAACTATTTTATTAGGTTAAGTCATTTACAATATATTTCAAATAACTCATGTCAAACTAACTTTTAAAGATCCAAATACATTTCGGTATCAAAAATAAGGTGAAGTTGTTTTGTAGGTATGTTTAAAGTCTATAAGGAGTGATATTAGATATTCAAGGAATATGACTAATAATTGAGCCTCTTTGCAATTGTTAGAAATGAAGGAATATGCACTATAACTTCTTAAAGGGAGTTTTATGATAAAAATTGTTACATCCACGTTTGACCCCCTAGGAGTTTGTAGGATTTTGAGTATGCATGATTGGATGTATACGTATATGTATACATGTTTTGATATGATTGCCTGTGTATGTGCTTTGTATTCTGTGACTGTATGTGCATCGTGATGACGTATGTAATGTGTATTTGTATCTGTATGGGGTGTATGCATGATGGCATGCATGTGTGGGTTGTGTAGGAGGTATTTCAGGTGGCTAGGGAGTGCGTTTGAGTGTGAGAAGAAGAGTTTGGAGAGTGGTACGGGCGTACGGAAGTCTGTACGGCCGTACGAGATAGGGGAGATGAGGGGGCTAGGGCTCCTGGAGGTCGTACGGGCGTACCAAAGGGTTGTACGGCCGTACGTCAACTCGCAGGAATTCAGGTTTGTCGGGTGAGTGGTGGCCGTACGGGCGTACTAAAAGGTGGTACGGCCGTACCGCAGCTTGCAGGAAATTGGGTTTGTCAGGCTTTTTAAGTTGGTACGGGCGTACGGGTGGTGGTACGACCGTACGCTACTTAAATTGGGCTTTTTAAACAAATAAACATAAGCCTTTTCTTATGTTTCCTTCACCTTAAACCCTTCTAAACATCCCTAAACCCTAAGAAAACACCAGGAGAGGGATTTCTAGGCTACGAGAAGGGGCTAGAGCGTGGAATTGAAGCTAGGGCTCAAGAGCGACGAGATTACGGGCTAGAGATAGTCTTTTCTTCAGGTTAGTGCTATGGTTTTATGAGGTGTTTGTGTTGGGTTTGGTTGCCTATGTGCTTTTCTAGTGGTTCTGTGGCTTTGTAAGCCTAGAACTGATGCTTGGGAATTGAATTCCCTATGATTATGCTTGTTCTTGCATTTGATGCTTGTAATTGAGGTTTATGGGTTCCGAGAAGGAACGTATGTGTGGCTATAGGTTCCGGGAAGGAACGTGTCTTGTGATTATTGACTGTTTTGTCACACCCGTAGTTCGTACCCTAGGAGTTTGTACATTAGGATACGGGTAGAGGTATGTATGCGTATGATGTTTTGTTGTACTTGATGATGTGTATACATGTATATACGTGTAGGTATGTTTGTATTTGTGCTTTGGGTATGTGTTATGTTAGGAATAGCCCTTATACTGGTATAGGGGCAAATGTCGGAGCAGAGCGGAGAGAGCGAGTGGAGCGTAAGCGCAACGAGCGAACGGAGCGTAGCGACGACATCTGCCCATCAGGGGGGAATTCCATGAGTTATGGGCCGGGGGTGCGGGGGCGGAGCCCCCACGGTACGGTACGATATTTATTTTGGGATTTTAAGGAGTGGTACGGGCGTACGGATTGGGCGTACGGTCATACGAGATAGGGGAGAGAGTGTACGAGCGTACCAGAGGATGGTACGGTCGTACCGTTGCTCGCAGGAATTTGGGTTTGTCAGGAACTTTGGAGTCATACGGGCGTACCGAATTTGGTACGGGCGTACGGTTACTCGCAGGAAATCTGTTTGTCAGGGTTTTGAGTTGGTACGGGCGTACGGGTATTTGGTCCGGCCGTACGCGACTTAAAATACCATTTTTAAAGGCTTAAACCTAGCTTTTATCATAAGTTTCTTCCTCCTTTTCTTTCTAAAACCCTTCCTAAACATTTCTATACCCGGAGAGCTTGTATTTTCACAGAGAATTAAGCCAAGTGGAGTGGATTAAACACGATTAGAAGCTTAGAGGCTTGATTAGAGCTTAGTAGCTTCTCGACTTAAAGGTTCGTA
>CANYBF010869009.1:0-76604 GCA_948192965.1 Dalechampia spathulata
TAACTACACGCTTCTGTGTGACTTAGAGGGCGAGAATGGAGTTTCTGTGTGACAGCAAACAAGACATTAAAGTTGGGTGAACAACCTCATCCAACTGTTAGGTTCATGTTTGGGATTCTAAGCAAGTACTCCATTAACACCCACATCTTTCTTTCTTGGCAGAGATATTACGAACTCTAATCTTATTTCAAGGAATCTTACTATCTACAGCATGCAGGTGTAACGATACGGTATACATATGTATATATATCATAAAATCGTATCTTTACGTCTTTTTCATGCACTAAAAGTATTGCCAAATCTGTCTGAAATATCCAGGAGCGATTGTGCATAGGAAGGCTGCTTTCAAAAGTTGAAATGGGTTTACCCCTCTCATAAAGATATTAAAGATGGGAAATGCCAAAAGAATTTAACTTGATTGTTCTTGCGATAAACAGTTTTTCCTCTTCCATGGAATGATATTAGGGTTCTTCCGCATGGCCAAACCAACAGCCCCATATCGGAAATAATAATCATGGAATTTCATTCCATTTCTGCAACTGGAAACTGTATCATTAATGGAATCATTATATGGGTAGGTAAGCAGTCTGTATGAAATATCTGAAGAGTCTCTAGATCTTATCAACAGCTGATGCTTTAGTATTTTGACTATTAAACATAATTTATGTACACAGACTTTCGTCGTCAAAACTATCTACCCTATGTTGCATTCCGACTCATAAACCAGCTTGGCTTGCCCGAATCTGCTAGGCAGACACTAAACGCATCATTACTGTATTTACCAGACATTACTTTCATGAACCGTTAATATACATGCATATATACACGTATTTTGCTTTGTATAAATATACCCAACTAATACCTGATGATATGTAAATATCATATGAATTAACCACGAGAGAGATTCATTTTACACTGTGTTTTTGCATTATTAGAGTGTAAACAGACTCGACTATGGAGTTTGGTTGATCCGTATGCTACCAGCAACCACATTAGGCAAGAGTTCTTTCAAATGAAATGGGTTTAATTTTACTGTGAACTGTATGTTCATGACAAGAAAAAGTAAGATGATAGTTAGAATCAGAAGCATATTTAATTGTAGTTATTACATGAAAGAAACATCCCAGCGGCAACCTATAATACAGTACGACTAATTAGATTAATTTCCTTTTTCTCTTTAACGCACAACCAGAAGAATTGAATTATGATGATGATGATGATAACAGTAATTCATTGACAGAAACATCAACAAGTTCAATCTCTTAACTGCATGTGATCCTTGCCAGAATCAAGCACTTAAAAGTGTCTTAATCTTCATCTACAAGCTAATTACCCGCCGGCAATTGTCTGGTTGGATTTGGAAAACAGCTAATTAGTTCCCAAACCATCTTTCTACTACACTCCATTTCGCTCTGATCTTAGCACAAAGTCAATTGCATCCCCTCTTTTCGCGGTGCCGGGTTGGTTGATCATGAATATCAATAATATTGCAACAGTAGGCGATTTATTAATCATTTTCCTGCATGGCATGGAAACAAAATTGACGTTGTCGAAGAGATTAACATAATATGCTCTAGTTGACATTGTCGTAAACGAAGCAGTGCATTCCGGAGACTCGCCACTTCGGCAAGTAAAGGATCCATAGATAACACCTTGGCAAGCTCTCTTCCAATGCCATGCCGAAGTGAAGCAATCTCTCCATGGATCTCGCAAAACACAACAAAAAGAGTCTTAAATCTCAGCCATCTAAGCTAAGCATCACCCGTTGAGCGTTGTTGCTGCTGTTGAAACTCCATCCGAGCAGCTTCCCATTCATCCAAGAGGGATCGACTTCGCTAAGAAATAATATCGATATATAAAAATATTATGTATTTTATTAATGATGAACATTGACAAAATCATTCATACGAAAACAATGATAAGTAGTTAAATTTTCCATGAAAAGATTCAACTAAGCGAGCAATTAACCAACCTAACTAGGAATTTTCATTCAATTTAATTTACGTAGTATTAATGAGGTAGGTTAGGCTTCCTTTCTCCTTGTGGGGTGGGGGGGAATGGCTACGTGGAAGAAGTAATTGCAGCTCCCAAACACACGTGTATCTCCAACTGTACAATGATGAGCTGCTATTCCGTAATCACAGAAGGGACCCCTTCGAAACTGTTTGTAAAGCGCAAAGCATATGTGAAGAGATGAGTCAAGTTAATGTTAGCGACTCCAGCTCAGGCGAGGACAACAATACAGTAAGGGCTAATGCAGGTCTGCTGACACAGAAATGGAGTTCAGGAAGGATCAATGCAACTATGGCAGCAATGTTGTTTCCGTGGAGATCAGCTTTGGTTGCAAAACCAGTAACGGTTACATCAAAATCACTGGTATGATCCTTGAAACAGACTGCGTAACAGAATTGCTAACAGCTCCATTAGGCATGTTAATAGGAAACCAAATGTTGTAGCAGACTGTACAATAATATTCCTAATGAGCTTCAACAATTATTATACTCGTTATGTAATGAATGTTTCATTCCTTTGTTGAAAAAAAACTAAAACTGTACAATGATGAATATAACATTTTATTTTATCATGAACGCGCAGAGTCAACTTACAAACCCATGCTTCAAATCATAAAACCAATAGAACCAACCGAATAACTTTCCACAGCATATTGTGAATGCAAATTAGCATAAAAAAAAAAAAAAAAAAAAAACAACTCCATATACAACTCTGACGCCTGTTTGACCCAACTTGATTTCACAATCAACTTTCAACTACAATGCCATTTCATTCCAAATTAGAATATCTTCCTTGACTTGGGAATGGACACCTTTAGAAATGCAAAATCAGTGAGCACTAACAAGAAACGGGTGTTGACAGACCCCGCACTCAATGGTCTCAGAACCCGAGCTGGGAACCTGGACCTGCACCACGACAGTTCTTTTCAAGTTAACAGGAAACATAAAAATTCGCAATCATACAGCATGACAGAATGAATTCAGACCTGCAAATGGACGGTACAAGTAGGGCAGGCAACTTCCTTCATCCGCCTTCCAGATCCATCTGACTTCGATCCTGAAAAGCAAACTAATACATAAGAACCGAAGATGCAGACAACCACAAATTCGGTAATGGCATGCAGTAGCTTATCCCAGCAGCCAACAGCCAACAGCCAACAGCCCAACTTAATTTGTCAACTTAATGTTTTATACGGAAGTCATAACACATGGTAGCCAGTTAAATACAAACATTGAAATTAAATAATAAGATTTACCTGATGATTTCCGATTTTTTTCCATTTCCTCCTGTCACGAGATGATAAAGATGAGCAAAAATAAAGCCATAACTAAAAAAAGGATCTCAAACTAATTTAGGATCCTACACTGCAAACACGGAATAGGACTATTTAATTTACCTGAAGTTTCCTCGCAAGATCCTCATGCGATTGCAATCCTGAAGGCCTACTAGCTGCTTCCTTTGCATTACTCAGCCTCTGAGTCACCTCTGCCTGAACGATAGAGAACAGAATATGCTTATTCCAAGGAGAAGAAGAGGACATGGCAACATTGGATTTACAGAAATCACTTGCATGATTGCTTGCAAATAACTGTTCTGAGCATAATTAAGTTTCATCATCTTAGCTTCCACCAAGTTACAAACCCAAATCAATGAATGAGTGTGCTAGAAGCCAGTTACTAGGAATCCTTAAAAACATCACAATAAAACTCATAAACTTGTTAAAAAGCATCATAAGTTGGCACCACAGAATGCAGCCTAAAGCATGAGACAAAAATGTAAAATTGATGAACCGTTCAGCCCTCAACACACTTAGATAAACCTCAGATACCACCCACCCACCCCCTATTCATGCTAGGAGGGCATCTCATCAAAAACTGAGTAAGAGAACCACACTAAAGACCCATTTCACAACAACTAATAGATACATACCATGCAACGGTCACAGACTCTAACAGGCTGAGCATTCTCATCAGCAGTGAGAGCAATTCTACCATGCGTGCATTTGTCACAGAAAATATCTCCACAGTTTCTGCAGTGATGCTGACAAATAATGGAGAAAGGTGTTAGATCACCTACACTTTTAGCGATCAAATGTAGCTCAGCATTCTTCCACTATTGAAATTACAGAAAAGTTTACCCTGCGCACGAAAGCCCCAAAATCTGTACTGCATGCTGTACACTTAGAAACGGCTTCATCAGGGACCTAAAACATAAATCAGATTTTATATAGCAACATTAAGCAAAATGTAGAACAACAAACAGTGGCACAGAAGTAGAAATGGGTAACACAGGAAACCTTGATTCACCTACTTGGTAAAATTGAACATGCGCATGCAAGAACAAAAATGGTAACAAGCACGATTGCTTTTCCCTAAGGTAATTATTTATGAAGGAAAAAGACATATATCAATACCCAGTGATCCTTCTCTTCATTTCCTGGCTTTATAAGGTTCATCCAGTCGACCAAACCCTTCTTCTTTTCTGTGGCCTGTTCAGCTGTCTTTAAAGATTCAACTGGCCTCCTGCTTCCACCTATCTCCTTGAACTGCATGGAAGAGAAAAATAATGTTTGGCTATCATAAATCAAAGACCAAAAGCAATAAGGAGAAACAAATCCATCAAATAATATTAAACTCTTGGAAGTGAAGGGAATAGGTCGGTTGAATAAAATGACTGGAAATCAACTTCACTAAGCTGTAACCTCTCTTCAGAGCCCTAAAGATTATTGTTATTGAAATCAATTTGGCCAATTTCACAGAACAAGTTAGTATTAGCATCCTTATCAGGTGTATGCACAGACTTGTCCTCTCTTACTTTTGCATACTTTGACTTGAGAAAGGGAGGTACAGAGAAATGAAGTGCATTAGTTATAGCAGCTTAATAACATAGCTTAAGAATCATTAAGCTGCTCAGTTGGATAAATGAATTTTCCTGTCTCTATAAAAATCACCTGGACACTGTAATGCCTACCAAGCAAACATCTTCATCTAACATTCAATTGAAAACTACAAAATCACTTCTATATTGAATTTCCTTCAAGTAACTACTCAATATCCCAGTAAAATGTTCGGTTTCATCTAATCCTAGCCTGAAACATCTTGATCTACTTTATGCACTTGATATCTGAACCTAATATCCAAACACAAAGTATTGCTATCGAACCAATAGCAAGACAATGACAACTACGAAGGCAATAGTAATAATAATAATAATAATAATAATAATGAGGATGTGAATAACTTAGTCACTGGTTTTGCAGAAGGCAAAAACTATCATATAAACAGAAAACGTAGGCAAGAATTAAGTTTCAAAGGTCACACCTGTACTGTTGCAGCTGTAACAGTGTCAAGAAGAGTGTTGGTAGTGTAACTATTAGATTGCAATCTGATACGTCTAGGTTCAATATCCACAGAGCTTTTGGACCAGAAAGCAAATGTAGAAGAATCGGTCTTCTGCATGAGCATTTAAAACATCTCAACATAAGACCATTAGTTGACATTGCCATATGAAGCAAAAAAAGAGACGTATGGTGATTGACAGACTTACATCACATCTTGTTATATTCTCAAGCGGATATATTCTCAATGTCCGACCTGTATTGGGATCAAGCATCCTAATTCCATCCAAGCCAACCTGAAAAGGTTTTCACGGTCCCCAATTGAATCAAAATCGGCATAATATCAAGGAGATGGCTATTTAACTAATGAATCGACCAAAGCTACCGTAACTTTCATAAAAGTTTACTGAACCAACAGAGCATGGCACCGAGCAAACTACAGAATATATCTATTCTAACTTGTACAGGGAAGCAACACCTAGAAATATGATTACATACCTCATGTCACATAAATTCAACTCAACTCAACTAAGCGTTAATATTGTTCGTTTCATACACTTCCCCCAAATTCTCCCCCTTTTCCTTGAAACAAGCTTAATATGACTGGCTTATTTTACAAAAATAAGAGAACATATATTCTCTGTTCACTAAATTATCATGCATCAGTATATATCAAAGACAAATGGAAGCAGCAAAATTTTCAGTTTGAAGTAGAAAACCCGCGGACCTGGCAAAGTACATCCATTGTGCTATGGCCTCCACTTTCAGCCAATAGCTTAACTCTAAACTTCTGGATCCCACCCTTAACATCCTGCTGCGCTTCTGCCTTAGGTATCGCTCTCACAATCTTACTGGAGCCAGAGCCCGAACCTGATCCTGAACCAACGGATGATGAGTCCGGCACATTAATAGCTCTCCCATAATCATCAAACATAGCCCAAGTTGATGATTTTGGTGCCGTGCCTCTCGCTCCATAGGGTTCCACTTTGCTTCCTTCATAAGCATACACTCCATCATCATACCTGCTCTCTTGTCGCCTGCCGTACAGATCCGATCCAAAATCCGGCCCAGCCCGATTGTAACCTCCATATTTATCATCAAAATATCCAACGCTATGATCAAATTTCGGTGAGTTCTCATATGGAACATTATAATTATTGTTGTGATTACTGTCATATACAGGTGGAGCCGGTGCTGATCCTACCGGATTATACGACGGAGCAGGGTAAATAGGGCTAGGATTAGGTGCATAACTGGAATTGGTCTGATGCTGATCAAATGGTGAGTAATAGGACTGTTGAGCGGTGGGAGGAGGCTGGTAGGGCCCATGAGAATCGTAAGGAGGCTGTTGAGGTGGTGGCGGATTGAAGGTGGATTGGAGATTAGCAGAATTCAGAGATGTTGCTGCCGTCGTTGCTGGAGTGAAAGAGGGAGAAAGGGAAGGAACAGGATCTTGAGGATAAGGAGGGTAATTAGATGAATAAATAGAGTAATCGGGAGGAGGGTAGCTACCAGCAGTGAAAGGCGGTGCAGATGCGTATGAATTCTGGTGGTGGTCGATTAAATTAGGATTTGAATTAGGAACAGGGGCTGGAGTGGGACTAGGGTTAGGGTTAGGGTTAGGATTAGGATTTTGAAGGTGAGGAGGGTACTGATAATAGGAATTGTAATCTGATTGTTGCATCTCTGTGACGATCGGCCTGCTGTTATCTTCCTTGCTGGAGATAGAGCGATTGAAAGCTGAAACTGCAACTCAAACCAAACTAAACGGAGCTGATAGACTCATTGGCAAGTAAACGGAAACCAACGCGATTTGATAGAATCCAATATTCAATCACCTGTGATCCACCGCACCAGAAATTTAATTCTTGAGCTTTCCACTTGCGCCACGTGTTAGAATCTGAGATCAGACTTTGTGATTGTCGGTCGATCAAAGATCAAGTCGGTCGGTCGGTCGGTGTGGTGTTAGGGTATGGCTGCGCCTTGGTGTATGTTTGGGCGTTTTTTTTAAGTTGAGGAATTTACGCAACTATCCTTCCGAAAAAGATTAAAAAAAAAAGAAAGAAGAATTATAACCCAAAAATAAGAGTAATAATGAGTAATTTGGCAAAATTTATATAAAAAAATTGCATTCTATTAATAACCTTTTTGCTTGTTGGATATCCAATTTATATAGCTGGAATTTTTATATAAAATATTAAGAAATTAATGTTATTATATTTAGATATGTTTTTATACACATTTCTCAAAAATTTTAAAAATATTATTTTATATAGAATTTAATCTATTAAATTTTAATAAAACACATAATAATTTCACAATAAACACTTTCGAATAATGCAAATAGCATTTTGGTTTTTTGTATTTTTAAAAAAATTTATAGTTAGTTATTTAAATAAATATAAATAAAAAATAATTAAATGATCCAAAGATTTCAATTTGAATTAAGGTAAATTCACATAATTAAAAACAAATTAAAATGGCATAATTATAATAATAACTTTTACAAGTTGAAGCAACGAGAATTTTAAAATTAATTATAAAGAATAATTAATAATTAATAAATATGGAAGAAGCGGAACAGTAGCTTATGATTTACAAAGGTGAAAGCTTTTTTGGTTTATCCTGAAAAATGGTTGCATCAGAAAAACCAGTTGAGAAGAGGCTGGACAAAGCCTGGCTGAATGTCAGCTGTTTCTGATATTCTTGAGCCAGATCGAATCAAATCAATTAGCAAGCCAAATCAAGTAAAAATCTCCGTTCTCTTGTAAACCACCATCTTTTCCATACAGGTCATTTCAGTACACTAAACAACTGCAAAACTTACCCCTGCCATCCACCCATAAACACCTTAATTAACACTGGACATTCTGACCCTTTTTTGTTCAACAACTATTTTTTGAAAGAAATTTGTTATGCCAAGAAAATCTCCATGCTTCCTTCTTTCATGGATTCACAGACAGGACATGAACTGAAAAAAGCTTCACAAGTTTTGCACGAGCAGAGGTGTCTGCATGGTAGAAAGATTACGCACGACACCCTGCTGTTGCATCCTTTACAGGCCATTTTTGTTCTTGAACGATCTTCTTCTTCTTCTTGGCGTGAACCACAGAACGATGACTCAGTATCCTCATCACTACTACTGAGGCCAAATGCCAGTCTTCTGACTTGTATAAGTCTGTCGGTTAGATTTATAACCATGGTTTCGTTTTCTTTAGCCAGCCTTTGCCATAATTCTAATTCTGTATGGACTGCTTCTAAATATGCTTCAAGCTCCTTTGACTTCTTTGTTGCTTTAGCCAAGTCATCTTCTTTCTGCCTCATTAAATTCATGGTCTTGGATTTCACATTCTTCAGCAGGATAGAAAATTGTTGCTTTATCTTTTGTTGCAATGCAGATCTTAGCCTCTCATGCTGCATGAAATTTTGGTTACATTATCCAAGCAAGAAACAGAAAATTGTTAAAAGTAAAACAAGCCCACAAGTATTTACATGTAACTGAAGAACGCTGTCAACTTCTTGCGTTTGCATGTCAATCGGATTTTCATTTAAACCACCATGAAAACCTTCACAAGTTGACGATAATGATGAAGAGGAAGAAGGCGGCCATGCAACTCTATTGCAATGGAAGCCCAAGGTTTGAGATTTCTGTTGTTGAAGTGAAAAATTGTGTCTCTGAGAATCTTGGAAAAAAGGGAAACGGAAATCAGCTTCAACAGGATTACCCACCATCCAATCTTGCGAACCAAAAATAGGCATATCAAAGCTATCAGGGTATAACTGAGCTTGGACGGCCATGAATAAGATTCCAAAAACTTCTTATGCATTCGTCCCCACAAGCTGTCTTTTGCATAACGTTTGCCTTGTTTGTTGCTATGACCGGAAAAGAAACCCATAATGATTATATAGGTAGGGAGATGGTGGAGAAAAGAAAACCGACAAAAATCTTGATTTACTATTAATAACAATAAGAAATAAATAAATAAACATAATTTATGGACAATAGGAGGAGTTGTTATCAAAATCAAAAGGGCAAAAGAAAACGCATTAATGAAAGGGTGGCGCTATTCGATAGGGTACAGTTGCAGATTTCGCGACCCAGATCGGATACAGATTCAGATCTGGCACTGGTGATTGTTGCTGTTTGGTAGAGAAATTCACTCTTCAACTGCGACGTGAAAGAGAGTGGGCCTTGCAGAGAGAAATCACAGAGAATAGGCAACTTGTCAGTTTTTTGGTCATTGGGAAATGCTGAAGAACAGAACTTTTCTCTCACTTTTCTTTCCTATTTTTACTTTTTCGTGTCAGAAAAAAAAGTGATTACCGATCCTCCTCTGGCGACATTATTGTATGCTATAAATAACAATAAACCCTTTTTCGAACTTGTTTAGATTACAGCATACTTATCTGGTAAACTAGAAATTAGGCGGTGAAAAGAAACGAGAAAGTTGGGAGACAGCTCCAAGTGCATCTGCAAAAGAGATTGAAAAGGTAAACAAGGGAGGACAATTTTAACCACAGAGTAGAAGAATGTCTTTCTTTTCCTTTTCTCTTTAATTACAGTTAAGCTGTAACAATAAAGATAGAACACATTAATCAATCACAGAACTGATAGGTTTTCCTTCCCCAAGTTTGAAGGACAGATGCTGCAGATCTTCTACATCTCTTTTTCCTCTACACTAGAATCGATATCGAGACAACAGTTGTTTAACATCTTTTGGCTTTCTTTGACGTCCCATTTCTAACTTGTTTCGGCCTGTTATGTCAAATCCATTCAAATCTTCTATGTTAGTTCCAGTATAGGAAAACGGAGAAAACAATGGAAGAGGAAAGTAGAGCTACATAGAAAAGGGGAAAAAAGACAAGATAGTTCTAGAGGACAGAGATTCACCTAATACAATTTGGCTATGGAATTTGGCTGCCATGACACTTTCAGCTTGCATCTTGCAGATTTATAAATAGTGCTCTGGCTTCCACTCCTCTATACGCTACGGTTTTACGGGGCAACTTTGCGCTCTTCCATGTTCTCAAGATACGCATGGTTTCGAGCATGATAAGTCTACCAAGTCAAACAATTGCCTGTTAACTGAAAAGGCAATTTCATGGCATGAACAATCCCACGTCAAAATCACACGTCTTTCAGTATGAAACCAAAATGGAAAGAGGGAAAATGAGGTTTCAATTAAGTAAACAAAAATAACTGCAACGATCATCTTGCAAGAATCACAAAAATTTCTTTCCCGGAAAAAATGCACTATCATTGCCATTTATTCAATATAATACATGATAGATGGCTCCTCCCTCTAATGCTGATTCCATATTTCTCAAGACTGAATAACATTTGGAACTATAGCTAAACCAAGAAATTCATCATAAGGCTTCAAGCTTTAACTCCACCAGGTTCTCCCACTTTGCGTTCCATCCGAGAGTACCATTCACCAATGCGCGTATGCTCCACCATATCTTTGCCAGATTTCAAGTACCGGATGGGCCTCAGAACTCCAAAGACAGCAAGATCAGCTAAATTAGGTTCTAAGCCACCTAAGAAGATGAGGTGCATATCTCAACTTAGCACTCATGCCTTATGACCCAATGAAATTGTAAAATTTTGTTTTGCACATAAATACAAATACAGACCTAGAAATTCACGACCCTTTAAAGCATCGACCCACGTTTCTGCAGCTTCATACAAGCTTGAACGTTCATCAGTGATGTTGTATCTCTTCTTCAGCTTCTTAGACACAAAATACATGGCTACCGCTCCAGCATACTTTGCTGTTAATCTCTCCGTAAAGCTGAAATTGCCTGGTTTACAGAGAAGCATATAAAAGCTACCATAAATTACACAAACTCATAGCCTAGCATCGTCCTCTTGCCACAAGTGGTTCAAACCAAAATTTTTGTAAAGCAGCAAAAATTTAGCCACAAACCATCAACTTGAAGCCAAGAAACAGTAAACTAAAACTTCAATCCCATACACATTCCCACCAGTGTACGCCATTGTGATCAATTTAGTCTAACATCTTACCTTGAGTGGTGATGTAGTCAAATGATTCCAGAGCCTCAGAAGCAGATCGGTAAATATTTGGTGATAAAACATGCACCAAGTGTTCATCCACCCACCTACATTAGGAGTACAAGCATTAGTGGTCAATGTTGAACAAATTACCGACTCCGGCACCGAAAGGAAGAATGTGATAAGATCATCATATCACCACAGCTGATACAAGTACAAAACCATATGCATTAACACCTAACTTGTTGAAGATCTTAAGAAATCAACATGCTGGACAAGCTCAATGATGAGATGCAACCATACCTACGCCATTTGCTTTCTTCATCGCTATCTGGGATACAGTTGCCTGGATGCATACTTTGGAACAGCTTGTTAATTATATCTGTGCCATAACATATAAACTTTAAAAAAGAAAAAGATAAACTAAAGAAACAGATGTCTAGCCATCCGAGTTAGGAACAAAAAGAGAACATGAAGGAAAGAAAAAAAAAAACCTGATGAATCATTCATTTGGTCTCCGTTAACTATTAGAATAGGCACCTTTCTGTAATCAGAAAACTTGATCTCCTTTTTACTAATAGGATTGACCTCCACTATCTTGTATGGAATATTGTAATAATCCAAAAATGCTTACAGAAGAAAAACAAAAGGCATGTAAATGATTAGTTAAACTATGAGAAGAATCAACAACCCAAAAACTATCACTTCAAGTCAAAAATAACCAACATTAAGCCCTTCTAAGAGTTCTAACGAAAATCAATACATACAACATGACTTTTATATGATAAATCTTGTAGGCTTTCGTATAACTACTCCAAAAGCAAACACAGAAATGACACCGTTCCTTTCAAACAAGCTTCACAAATAAACATCTCTTATTGATAATAACTCGTAAACGATTGCCATTAAAGCATAATTTTTTTTCCAGAGTGCCAAGTTAAGCTTCATTCGGTCTTTTTTTTTTTTTTTTTTTTGCAGCAAGGATCGTATTGATAAAGAATGGTACATAACTAATCCAATAACCACTTCAGAATTGGCAGTTAACCATCAAAAAATGAATAAATAACTAACAGAAGTTAATTTTCAACACACCAAGCAATCACATCTATCTATGATGGCTCATTATAAAATAGTTCACCTTTTCAGTTTCGAAGAACTTTTGGTGCCTTGAGTTATTGCATCAAAATGTATTCGTCCCAGTATTTAATCAAATAAATGTAATGATGAGACGTATATAAATGCAAAATACCTCTGACCTTGTTGCAGAAAGGGCAAGCTGCGTATTGGTAGAGAACAACGTCCTTAGGTAAAAGCTTCTCCGGGGATGACATCTCTTTGGCGTGGACCTCTTTTGCTAGAGAAGATGGAGCAACAGAGAAGAACCTTATCCCTGTGTTGGAGGATTTTGATACTCCAAACCAGTCTGAAATTCTCTGAGACGGACAAGAATTCGAGTAAGTGCTGACCACTGCAGCTTTAAAAACCCGCTGCTGAGCCGTGGACACGCCGGCGCCGGTGATGGCTCTGGTGAGAGTGAGGAGTCCATTAGCTCTTCTCATCATGACGAAATCAAAACAAAATTTATTTCTGAATTGAAGGTAAAATCGATATATTTGGTCACGGTTTACTCGACTTGGGGGTTTCTGAGAAATTAATCAGAGTCAAGGGGAGGTTTAACTAGGGTTTTGAAGTGAGATTTTTTGGTGGACCTCTTTCAGACACGTGTCGACGTCTACTTCTACGAAAACGTAGTAATAAGATGCCCTTCATTAATTACTAATTGACCATTAACTCCCTTCAAAGTATGTGTATTAAACTGAAAACGTTTTGATTAAGAAAAGGGCATTATGGGTAAAGAAAAAAGGTCACCGGCCCAAGTAAAAGAATTAGGTCAATCATATCCCCCTTGCCCCCTCTATAAATAACCCGGCCTCCTCCTCTCTCCCCGTCATCTTGGATCCGAAGGGTTAAGGAAAGTGAGAGATTCCTAGGACTAGAAGTGTGGAAGTTTCAGTCGCGATTTTATTTATTTCAAAACAAAGAAGAGCAAACCGTTAGGGATCCGACCCCAATATTGAAGACTATATAGTTGATTCTTTAATTATTTTCGTGCATCAGAAGCCCTAAGTTTTTCGTTTAAATAGTTTGAGATTTGAACCCGGTCAAAGACAGAGCAATGTCTCGGTGCTTTCCTTATCTGCCTCTGAAGCACCTGAGCAACGGTGCGCGTGGTGAGGCCGTAAGCGAATCGATCAAGGTTCGTTGAGCAAATTTGGTTATTTTCCATTAATGCTCAACTTGCTTCCTTTTTCCATTGGAAAGGTTATCTTGTGATTTTTTTTATCTTTGATTTATGAGAAAGGTTGATGCTTGTACAGAATGATTTTATTGAGAATTGATTTGGACAGATAGCATTCTTTTAGGGTTAAGTCAAATGTTAAATTCGGGGGATGGATTGTGCTTGTGGTCAATAGTTGAAAATTGCACAGGCTAAGCAAATGTTTATGCTCTTGTTGCTGATTTGTTTCCATCCCGTGGAAGATTTTTTTCAATCAATTTGTAACTTGACTCGACTATTTAGATCCTGTCTGTTAACTATTCGAATGCTATCTCTGTACATGAATGGTTATCATCGTCGACAATTACTTGTTTACCAGTTGCCTTAACAACCAGGAGTTTTATATGATAATTGTTACTATCGCCAGTTGCCTACTGCCTGAATTGGAATAGGGGGTTAAACGAGAAAGTTGTCGAACAGGTTGTCCTGATCACTCCGGATAACCATTAGTTCCTTCAAAGGCTTTGAATCTTTTGAAGCAATTATTTTTTATCTGTTGAACTTTTTTTTCACTTTTAGCAACTATCTTTTTTTAAAAAATTGCACTTAATATGTGCAGGTTTTTAATGAAATTTTTCAAATTCTTTTATTTGTACTTAAATGCTAGCTTTTTATTTCTTGGTTCCTGATGAATCAAATATGCTAAAGCATTGGAGCTAAGTTGTTTTGGTATGTGCACGTGTCTTTTTTCTATAAGGTTGTTCTCTATGGGAATAAATGCACTAGTGACTTTTACAGCATCCAAAGATTCTGTAGTTTCCCTGGAATGGTCATTCATATCCATTTGCTATTACCTGGCAATGTATGCTAAAATTGTTATTTTGGTATTATATAAAAGCTCCGTAGGAATCTGAAGGAGACCATACCAGAACATGATAAAAAGAAAAAGAAAGAGAAAAAAGACAAGTATGGGAAAGAAAAGAAGGAAATGGGTTCTCTGCCTACATATAAACGACTAGAGAAAAATCTCTTGAATGGAGAGGAGGAAGCTGAAAAGAGTAGTTTGACCGAAGAACATGGACAACCAGCGCATTCACATAATCTTTGTTACTTATCTGATAGCACACGTACCAGTAAGAAGAGAAAAGGTGATGACTTGGTATGTACTGCTACTAACGCCACCAAAACTCATGGTAAGTATCTACTTTTTGTTCATTTGATATCATGTTTGAATGAGATGCAAGCCTTAAATTTTGATTTCTGATTTCCTTTGATGGCTTTCATTAAATAGGGAATGTCATCCGCATTCGACTACCATTGCAAAAGCATAGAGATTCAAAATCATACTCTAATGGGGAGCAGTTGTGTTCTACCTCTGGAAGAGCAGATTTTCTAGCGGAGCATAAGCAATTTATAACAACCATTTCTAGACAAGAACAGTGTGACCGTATCAGTTCCAATACAGTAGGAGAACCCCCATCGCTTGTACCGATCATACCAACTTGTGATGCAAATTTAGAAGAGAAGAAGTCGTCACACCGTCCTTCCAAAGCTGAGAGGAAGGAAAAAAAGCTTAGGAAAGCTGAAGCCTTTTATAAAACTTTGTTCGAGAATTGGGATGTTCCTGCCTTAAATTATGACCAACACAATTTCGAGGATCAAGAATGGCTTTTCGACGCGAAAAAGCAAGAGAATCAGGGAGAGAAGAAACTCAAAATTGGTCACAAGGATGAACCATGCAACGGAAGCCTTAACCTTTGGCCCAATGCTCGCTACATGCATCAGGCCGACATCTACGCATTACCTTATACAATTCCATTTTGAGTGTAGCTATTATTGATCTTGTCAACAAATTTTGCCTGATGGCTCTTTATAATACTAATGTTTTTAGTGTCGTAGGTCACCTGAGAGATTGATAGTGCAGAGTGTGAGGCAATTATTGTACAGTCGCGATATTTGAAAAATCCAATGCAATTCTTTTTCTGATGAAAGTGTTTTCTATTGTTAAATGTTGGTAGGTAAAACCAATCGATTGGCTTGTGCATCCAAATCAAAAGGAAGTGCTTTACATATCTTTGCTGAGCGGAGTTGTTGAAACTGCAAGAGAAGAGTGGAATATCTCTTACTTATTTTTTTTCCTCTGCGCAAAGAAATATATCTTCCATGCAACGAAATAAAAGGTAAAGCATCATGAAACAGGCAGGATGAATTCAAAATTTTCATATGCAGCACCCTGCCCCTGTTAAAAAGGTGGAGCGGGCCAGGTTACAAGTGTTAGTAACAAACAATTAGCGCATGCTATGCTTGTACAATCAAGATCTTCTCCTTCCATTTCACTCCAAGCTCCATCGTGCCAATGATTTTTCACTAGCAATATATCGATGTATCAACATTGAACAAAAAAATTTGGTGACCATTAATACTGTCGTTCCATCAAAAACTCCTTCAATTTGGGACGGTGCTTACGTACTATACGGCTTAGCGACCTGCCGGCATGACTTAAGGATGCAGAGTCATCTTCCAAGACCATAGAAGAAGGCAAAACATTGTCCACTTCCTCATCAGTAGATTCTTTTAAACCATTAACGTAGACATTCGTCCATTCACTTATTTCTTTTCCCTCCAACAGTGTCAAAATCTGAATCAAAGATGGTGACTTGATATAGTACCTGTCTTATAGAATCGGTACTTAAAAACTGTTCTATGACACGAATATAAAAATACCTGGCCTGCTTTTGGACGTAATCTGGGGGACTGTTTGATGCATAGAGTTGCTGCCAAAACCATTCTATGCACTTGACCAATTTCAAATTCCCCGCTCAACTTCGGATCAATTAATGCTTCTACATTTCCACTCTTTATTAATGGCATTGCCTGTATTAGCATAAACCTATTATTGTCATTTAACAATTTCAGGTATGAAAAGCATCAGTACTCAATGTCATCACAGAGCAGTGGAAGTATATGATCGAAAATTCTCACCCATTTGATCAGGCTTTTCTGTCCTTTTGAACCTTGGGAACTGATTGGTTTCTTTCCAGTTAGTAGTTCAAGAAGAAGTATACCCAAGGAATATATATCGATTTTTTCGCTAACTCTTCCATGCATGAAATACTCTGGAGCTATATATCCAATTGTCCCAACAACGTCACTGCTTGTGATGTAGGCTGAATCTTCAGGTCCCCAAATGGCAAGCCCGAAATCAGATAACTGCAATAACAGAAATACAAGAACTTGTTATTCAGTTCATCTTTTTTTGTGGCGTTCTGTTTGATTGGAAACGATACTTTCATTAGCAATAAAGGAAGGGTAAACTTGTCTTGGATAGTACCTGTGGTCGATAGTCGTTGGAAAGGAGAATGTTGGAGGACTTCACATCTCTATGAATGACAGGGCGACCATATTTATCGTGCAGATAATTTAGAGCCTCAGCTACTGCAATTGCAACTTTGAATCTCGTTTTCCATGGCAATATTGACTTTTCAATTTGACCTGCGGCACCATTGATTTTACAACTGTAAGAAGATTGACAAACTTCTCTAAAGAAACAGCGACAACATTAGTAGCGGGGGATCACCCTGTAAGCTGTCCTCTAGGTTTCCATTAGGCAAGAAATTGTAGACCAAAATTAGATGGCTATTCTCCATGCATACGCCAATTAGAGGTGTGATGTGCTTGTGCTTTAATGAAGATATGATATCTACTTCCAAATAGAAGTCATTCCAAGCTTTTTTGTATTGCTTTAGAACCTTTACAGCCACTGGCTTGCCCCAGCGAAGGGACCCTTTATACACAGTGCTACATCCTCCCTTTCCGATCAAGTTTTCTGTTGAAAAGTTGCAGTCAAGTAAAGAAAGGTCTGTCGAATAAATTGAGTAATAAAGAGAATGCCCTGAAATGAAAGAGTTGAACCTGAGGAGAAGTTGTGGGTTGCTTTCTCGAGTTCCTGGTAGCTGAACTGTTTGTAGCCAAATGACCTAACTTTTCTCATTAATTTGGCCTCCTTTGGCCTTTCAGGCGCTTCCCAGTAACAAAAATCCTGTTGAACTAGATTTTTCTCTTTGAATGATAAGCGAATCTCAGATTGAGGAAAATCTTTTGTTGATCGATTGGAATGGCTTATCGCACCTGTGGTTTCACTATGATCACTAAATTCAGATTCTTCATAAGAATCTGCGAAGGAAGAGGCCTTTAAGCGGAGGAGAGGCCAACCAAGAGTCGACTGCGTGGATTCTCCGGTAAGTTCAGTCGCTGCACATGAACAAGAGTCTCCTTCAATAAGACCATCTTCCCCATGTTCTGTTTTGGCGCTTCCATATCTTGATTCTTCAACAACAGACTCTTTTCCAGTAGAGTCTTCCGTGCTGTTATCAAAGCATACGCTAGCTTCATCCAAGTCCGAATCAATTGGGTTTTCCCCTGTTGTATCGGAAAATCGATTTTTCAGATTCATGATCCATTCTACCAGGGTCATATTTCTTGATTTGAGTCTTAAGTCTGCCGGGGCGGGAGGGACTGGCTCTTGTAGGAGTTGGATTTCAAGTCAATTTTCTCTTTGTATTTAATTACATGTTTCAAGGCACCTGCGCCAGGTCTTGAAACTTCTTCAAATCTATGCTTGAACAGGATTCGGTTTCAACCAAGCTTATCAGCTTATCTGGAAGACAAACAGATTTGCCAAGCTTTTCAAACAAGACTTATAATGACTTATCCGCTCATTCAACTGTGCAGATAAATCTTCTTCTGGAAGACACAACATCCACCATGCATTCAACTATGATCGATAGGATTGTTTCCCAAATTTAATACCATCTCCATCTGAGAATTCCAGTAAAAGACAAGCACTTGACCGTAGAAAAATCTGACGATATTCTAAAAAAAATGGTGTCTATTTCCATCCAATCCCCATCGAGGTAGCATCTTATAAAGCAATGGAATATGGGTATATATTATGAAGAGAGATTCAGGACACCTTTTACGACCAGCGTTGAGGAAGAATAGAATAGGAGTCAAACTTGGAAGAAAGGTCTTCGGAAGCAATAAAGGAGCAGCCTTCGAAGAAAGGGGCTAGCTGGTGCTAAGTTGACGTCATAGTAAAAGTCTATTATTCTATTATTTATTTCAATTAAAACACAAATAAATAATTAATTATAAAATCAAAAAGGCCTTTTACTAATATGGGCTGGGCTTGACTGAAACCCACCCGAATCGGGAGTTGAAGGATATCCGGTGATTACCACTTCACATGCTTAAAGAGATGTTATATTATTAATACAGTTTTATGTTAAAATAATAATAATAATAATTTTAGATATTTAAAAAATTGCAGAAATTTTCAAAGTAATATTAAATTCATCCCCAAAACACCACGCATTTGTAGAAGCTCCCCTGCAATCAGAACAAACACAGAAGGAATAGCTGAGAATATGATCTTCAACGGCATCGAAGACGAAGAGAGATGGCTCGCAGAAGGCATTGCTGCTATTCAGCACAACGCCTTTTACATGCATCGAGCTTTAGTAATTTTTCTTTGAATTTTCTCTTCATTTTTTGGATTTTATTTTATCCTTTTCCTAAGCCCTAATTTGTCACTCCAATTCCCAATCTCAGGACGCAAATAATCTCAGAGAGGCTCTCAAATACTCTGCCCAGATGCTGTCTGAGCTCAGAACTTCCAAACTCTCCCCGCATAGATACTACGATCTGTGTAATTTTTTTTGGTTGATTGGAAACTGATTTTTGCTTTTGGATTTTGTTTCCTGCATTGATATTGTATCCAAAATGTATGGTAGATATGAGAGCTTTTGATGAGTTGAAGATGCTGGAGATCTTTTTCAAGGACGAGAGCAGACACGGTGTTTCGGTGGTTGATTTATATGAACTAGTGCAGCATGCCGGGAATATTTTGCCTAGATTGTGAGTGACCAAAAGATAATTATTGTACAATTTGTTTTACGTTTCTTTTGCGTTTGAATTTTGTAAAGATGGTTGGCAGTGGTTGGTTGAAATGTGTAACAGGTATCTGCTATGTACAGTAGGATCAGTGTACATAAAATCGCAGGAGGCATCTGCAAAGGATGTACTTCAGGATCTTGTGGAAATGTGTCGCGGTGTTCAACATCCAATTCGTGGACTCTTTCTCAGAAGTTACCTCGCCCAAATCAGCAGAGATAAATTGCCTGATATTGGTTCTGAGTATGAAGGGTAACAACTCTTCTTTATTGTGATGTTTCGTTTTTGGGTAAAATGGTTTTGATGTTGTTGTTTAATGAAAATCAACATGCTATTCGATGACTTGAATTTGAGAGATTTTTCTGTGTTCGGTATGTAAAGCAGCTTATCGTGATTGAACCTTCATCTTTCACGTATGGTTCAACTCTCAAGTGTTTTCTCATATGCACCTTATTAGATTAGATCCAGAAAAGTTACGTTTCAATCATTTACATACATTGTTGCATAGGGCTGATTGATATTTATATAATTAAGCATGCCAGCGTATGTAACATAATATAATACATTTTTAAGTCTGGCATAAAAGTGCAGTGTAATAGTTGATCCATTCTATGCTAATATCACTCGGTGCATCTTTTGTTCTTGTGTTATAGATGTAAATATGGAGACTACCAAGTAAAACATGACAGATTAACATTTGACATTTTCTTTCTTTTGGTTCAAATATCAAACATTAATGGTAAATTTTTGCAGAGATGCTGGCACAGTCGTGGATGCTGTAGAGTTTGTGCTGCAAAACTTCATTGAAATGAATAAACTTTGGGTTCGATTGCAGTATCAGGTTTGATCTTTATAAGTTACCTCATGGATCATACATTGTTCTTGACATGCATAGCATCACATTACTTGCAAGCCATACAGGTAAAACGAATCATGAGTGCATCATTTTTGGCCATACAGGTGTGTTGGTGCTTGATCATTCATACTCTTTGGTGATCCTGAGTTGAGGCCTTCAATTGGACTTTCTCGTCTGCAGGGACCCGGTCGGGTAAGAGAGAAGCAGGACAAGGAAAGAAGCGAGCTATGTGATCTTGTAATAACAATTATTTATCTGTCAATGAAGCAACAGTTATCTTATGCGATGTATTTGCTGAGGAAGTTGCTGATGGCCCTTTCTTTTTATTGGCAGGTAGGGAAGAATCTCCATGTTCTTAGTCAAATAGAAGGCGTGAATCTTGAAATATATAGGGACACTGTGCTTCCCAGAGTTTTGGAGCAGGTAAGCTTTAGTAGGTTTTGCCTGATCACTTTCCTTTTCAGAAAAAGCTGTGGTGTGTGATGGTATCTGTCCAAATATGTTGATACAGGTTGTGAACTGCAAAGATGATCTTGCTCAATATTATCTGATGGATTGCATAATTCAGGTTTTTCCAGATGAGTACCACTTACAGACCCTTGACACGTTATTGGGGGCTTGTCCTCAACTTCAGGTACATTGTTGTTCATTTGTTGATTTTGGGGTTTGATGAAGTCCAGTGCTCTCTTTTCACCTTCAAGTCCTTCATCTATGTCTTTTATTGATACTAGGAAGGAGCTAGTGTAGGGTACTAACCCGCACATGTTTTCTTTTTTCACATCTTGGTTTCCAGCCAACAGTGGATGTCAAGACAGTGCTCTCACGGTTGATGGACAGACTGTCTAATTATGCTGCTTCAAGTGAAGATGTGAGTTACATTTACTTTACACCTAGTTATGCTTGCCTGTTGTCATTTGTTGCGTATCTCTCTTCCAGGTCTTGTCTGAGTTTCAGCAAGTAGAAGCTTTCACCAAGTTGAGCAGTGCGATTGGGAAGGTAGGTTCTAATCTTCAAGTTTTTATCAATGCTTTGGTGGTGTTTTCAGGCTCACATGCATTCATTGTTTAATTTGTCATTTAAAATTCAATAGAGATATTACAGGGCACGACTAGGATTTATATAGCTCTTCCAGAAATCAGCTCCTATGCGCAATGCTATCTGTTTCTGCTCTCAAAGGTGTTATATGTGTTTTAGAATAGCCTGATATTAATGCAAGGTGGCTTTTCAGATAAAGAAGGGCCACTGATGTGTGGAGGTATAAAATTAGAGGAGAACAAACAGTATAGTAATATTAAATTACAGAAGAAAGTGAAAGAGCTGGTTATTCTCTATTGATAACTTCATAAGTCTGTAAAATATACAGGTGGTAGAAGCACAGATGGACATGCCTGTTGTTGGAGCTATTACTTTGTACCTATCACTTCTCATGTTTGCACTCCATGTACATCCTGATCGGCTGGATTATGTGGATCAAGTGCTGGTAAGCTTTTACAGTACATGCAGATACCTTCTTTGATTACCCATAATTTCTTTCCTGCTTGGCTATTGAAATGATGGCAATCTGATCAAGTCAAACTTGCAGCATTTTATTTGAAGGCTTTGGGATTTTGGAATTGAGATGTATAATTTTCCACTAACATAATTTTGAATTGTACTTTTTACAGGGTGCATGTGTGAAGAAGCTTTCTGGCAAGACAAAACTTGAAGACAGCGGAGCAACAAAACAAATAGTTGCACTTCTGAGTGCCCCATTAGAAAAATACAATGATGTGGTTACTGCCTTAACACTTTCAAACTATCCTCTAGTCATGGACTGCCTTGATAATGAAACTAACAAACTCATGGCAATGGTTATCATTCAAAGCATTATGAAAAATGATACAAGCATTGCCAGTGCTGATAAGGTATGTCATCTCTGCTTATTAAAGTCATAGCTTAGATGTCACTTGAAAATGTTGTAAAGATGCTATTTTCTTCTGTAGGTTGAGGTGTTGTTTGAATTGATAAAAGGACTTATTAAGGATTTGGATGGAACCACAGCAGATGAGGTGAATATTAAAGATGTTAGCATTAAATGTTCATGTTGTGAAGATTCTTAAGATTCTTTGGTTAGTGTAGTTTTGATCTCTGTAGTGTAGCTACGTGACTATGCTAACCTCTTTTTCAATGTGATAAATACCATAGCTTGATGAAGATGATTTCAAGGAAGAACAAAATTCTGTTGCTCGCCTTGTACACATGCTTTATAATAATGATCCAGAGGAAATGTTGAAGGTAAGTTGGAAGATGTATTTGACATGTAGATCACTTTTGCAATTAATTAAATAACTCGAATCCTGCACGATACCTGAAAAATACAGTTGAATCGATAAAGAATAATGCTATAACATGCGGCAAATTAGATAGTATGGAACCAAAGGGGTGATGTGGAAGCTAGTTTAGCTCCTTCTATCACGTCTCTTTGTTATATTTAAATAAAGATCTGGAATTTGGTAGGGTAAGTTATCTTTTGAGCTTGGAAGTTCAATCTTTCAGGCCATATCCAGCAACTTGCCATTAGTATTGAATTGTTTAGTAGCTTTTGGGGGGGGAAAAACGTAATTGCTAAGGACCCAAGACTGTATTTTATTGGATTAAATGCCCAAGTTTTTGTTCTTTTTCTTTTTTTAATGGTTTTTTTTAAGTCAAATATCTTTGTGGCTGTGTTCACCTTTTCATATAAGTATTGACTATTTTGTCATTTCCGTTACAGATTATATGTACTGTGAGAAAGCATGTTATAGCTGGGGGACCAAAACGTTTGCCTTTTACCATTCCTCCCCTTGTATTTTCTGCACTGAAAGTATGTTTCTTTAATATTGGTGGATATTTCTCTCTTTAGTTTTCACTGTATGTCAGCAGATAGTCCTACTTCAAGGTTGCATATCTTTCAATGTTTCTAGATATAACTAAATACTGATAAGGTTGCTTCAAAAAGTCGATGACTGATGGAGCAGCAGAACTAAGATGGAATACCTGTGATGCAACTTTAGTTGAAAATGTCGTTCAATCTGATTTGCCTATCTCATGGTGCTGAAATGTGATTTGAAGCTGTACTGAATGGAAAATAAGAACCAATTTGGAACTGTAATCAATGTCGAACCTTGCAGGCTCATGTGAGATACAACTGAAATTGTTTTGAACTGAATGGTTCTTTGGAATTTGGGATGTTCTTGCAGCTGGTCAGGCAGTTGCAAGGTCAGGATGGAGATGTAGTGGGAGAAGAGTTGCCTCCAACACCTAAGAAAATTTTTCAACTCCTGAGTCAGGTAACTCATGTTGGGTGCTCTTCACAATGTATAATGACCGATCTCTTGATACAACTAGGCATGAACTTGATAACCTTTAAGGAGTGCAATTTAACTATGACATTCCAGCTGTATACAAGTATTGTTTTCTTGAATTTGTTTGTTTTCTGCTTAATTTTCTTTGCTTGATACAGCATCTGTGCTTTTTATCTTCCTGGTGCTTATAATGTTAATGTTTACTTTTATCAGACCATTGAGGCTCTTTCATCCGTTCCATCACCTGAGCTCGCATTAAGATTGTATTTATTGTGTGCCGAGGTATGTCATGGTTCCACTTGGTAATGTAGAAAACTTGTTTATGAAGTAATTTAAAAGCGCACTATAAATTTAAATAGATAACACATGTTTTTGTATACTCGCACTAAAGGTTTTTCACTTGTACAGATGCATGGGTGAAGACCCATTCACGCATGTATGCCTGCTCATGTGCATATATTTACATTCTCACAAGACTTCCCATTCATAAGCGTTGTTTTCGTTCTTTCTGAAGCAGGCTGCAAGTGACTGTGATCTTGAGCCAATTGCTTATGAATTTTTCACTCAAGCATTCATGCTGTATGAAGAAGAAATTGCTGTAGGTTCTGTATGAAATTTTACCATAGAATCGCCTTCTTTCCTTCTAATTTTTCTAATTACTCTAATATGCATCTGAATTTCAGGATTCCAAGGCCCAGCTGACTGCTATACATTTAATTATTGGTACTCTTCAGAGGATGCATGTATTTGGCGTTGAGAACAGAGATACATTAACACACAAGGCGACCGGAGTAATTATTTTTTGCTTATTCTATGGTTCTTTCACAATTTCAGATTCTCTAACTTCTCTTATTATTTGTTTTCCATTCAATCTTGATAAACATTATTCTTTTACTTCTCACATGATCAGTATTCTGCAAAGCTTTTGAAGAAACCTGATCAGTGTAGAGCGGTTTATGCTTGCTCGCATCTATTTTGGGTTGATGATCATGATGGAATCAAGGATGGAGAAAGGTTCCTCCTGTCCTTCTGCTTTGAATTAATGAATTTCAAATAATTCTTTTTTGTTAGATATTGATATACTGTTTGAATCAGAGTCCTCCTCTGCCTGAAACGTGCCTTGAGGATTGCCAACGCCGCTCAGCAGATGGCCAATGTTGCAAGAGGAAGCAATGGACCAGTTATACTCTTCGTAGAAATATTAAACAAGTGAGTTGCTAGGGCCTGTAAATTTTAGCGCCATACTTTAAGCTGATAATTAAAATTTTTTGTGGGCACGTGATTCAGGTACCTATATTTTTTCGAGAAAGGAAACCAACAGATTACCACTGTTGCAATTCAGAACTTAGTAGAACTAATCAATACTGAAATGAAAAGCGACTGTACGACTCCAGACGTGGCTGCCAATGCTTTCTTTGCCAGCACAATTAGGTATATTCAGTTCCAGAAACAAAAAGGTGGTTTTATGGGCGAGAAGTACGACCCAATCAAGGTGTGACGATACATATATCTGAGACAAGTTGTGTTAAAGCGGAGCGTCGTTGGGAGAAGTTGGTTGGGTTGTGATCGAAGGATTGAAGTGAGTTTGAGTTAAATTTGTTTGAAGAAGCCACAAACTTGTAGGTGGAGGAGGAACTGAAGAGCATAATTTTCTAAATTTATACAAGCTGGAAGAATATCTGATGTGTACGGGATTTGAATGTGGTGAAGCTTTGTCCATATTGTGTATAAAGTTAATTAAAATGTTTGTCGACCACCGCGTATAGGTTATTTACCCTCTTCCTCGTGACTTGGAATTCCTTCCAGTTTCTAAGGCCTCTCGGTCAATATTAAAACATAACATATATCGTAAGATTATAAATCGATGATCTGATAATGTATAGAACAAGTTGATTATATAAATTTACGATTGAATTTTTCGTATTTTGAACAACGATTCGCAATCAAATGCATAGATCAAGATAAAGCACAATCATAGTTATCTAGTAGTAGGGAAGTTCCCAAAATCTGGTTAACACTGGACACACGAAAAACAAAAGTAGAAATCGAAAAACAAATAGAAGTTTCACGTACGGTACAATTACAGATCATTGAGATTAAAGAAACGATTGATCTGATGATTTCAGAGAAACTCCCTAAAATGTCAGTCAAGACTATACAACAAGGTCTCCTGCTTCTTCACAAAGAGCATGAAAGCAAACACGATGATGAATGACTGCAGTGTGTGTGGCTGAAAGGTCAGCTTCTCTTTTATCAAATCTAATAACCTACATCACAATATGGAACAAGCTTTTTGTCCCTTTTTCTTCTTCTTCTTTTGCTTTGGTGGCTGGAGAACTACCTTAATGGCCGCATCAAAAACTGCCTTCACATTCTGCAATTAAAATATAATAATAAGCCTTTGATCAAATAGCGTAGGCATGAATACATGGTTCCAATGTTCCACAAAAATGAATAACACAATGCATACCTGCTGCGTTTTTGAGCTGCATTCGATGTAGGCAGGAGCTCCAATAAGTTTTCTCAGCTCTTCTCCCTTTTAGACAAAAGTACAAGCGAGAACAGTTAATTAGAGAGAAGGATGATGGAAAAATATCTAGCAAGTTCTCTTAGATTCTCTACCTTCAGCTGAAAGCAAAACAAAGAACAAAAAAAAAAGAAGTTTACGAACTCATGTACCTGTGCAGTAGTGATGGGCACTGCACCAGGATGGTCCATGAAGAACTGCTTATCCTCTCGAAGATCTGCAAATAAAGATCAGAAGCACAAGATGATTTTAACTCAAAATATAAAATAATGCAAAAAATTGTGTCTCAACTAATTGAGCTTCAAGCCTAAATAATCAAGCACGGGCCTGGAAATCATATATATACATACAAATAGAGAATGAACAGCTCTAAGAATTGTGGACAAGCGTAAAGTTGTCACACTATTCATCTATCAATGATAATCTGCAAAGCCTAGATCCAACTAAACTAGGATTATCACCCCAAAGGCCCCAAATTAAGCCTTCCAAGCGTACCATAAGCAAAATTCTTATGGCTTCAATCTCCTACCCTCTTCATTTTTAGTCTTGAAGTCCTAGGATAGCTCAATCCTAATTTCCTTCAGATAAGGACTGAATTCAAACAAGTTCAGGCGTAAAGGTTTCACAAAGAATAAGAGAGACAACCAAGATATTACCTAGTTTTGTTCCGACAAGAATGATTGGAACTCCAGGTGCATAATGCCTCAGTTCAGGTATCCACTGAAATGGCAAGCCAGCAGACAATTTATCAGCACCCAGTATATTGGTTTACAGGAACCCATAATCTAAAAGAAAGTACAGCCACAGATGAGACAGACCTTTTTGGCAACATTTTCATAGCTGGCCTTGCTGATTAAAGAAAAGGCAAGAATAAAGACATCTGCACCTCGATAGCTCAAAGGTCTTAATCTATTGTAATCCTCCTGACCTGTTTAAATAAGACAACAAAGAATAGAGGAAAAATCATGAAATATGAAAGACTGCTCCTTATAGTAAATGGATAAGAAAAATCCATTAGAATTGAAAATTACCAGCAGTATCCCATAATCCTAAATTGACAGTGCTTCCATCTACAACCACATTTGCACTGAAATTGTCAAAGACAGTTGGTACATAGTCCTGTTCTCCATCACAACATAATAAACCACTACCAAGTTAGTTGGTCTTTCAAAAGAAATAAAAGGGCATATGAAACCAATTAAAAAAAAATGTTATGTGCAAAACATAGGCAGTAAATTTTAAATTAATTGGAAAGGTTAAGGAGGCACAAGATCATTAGCCAGATAAGGTATCAATCATTAGCATTCAGACCTTCATCAAAAACTCCAGGTGAGTAATTTCTAAAGTAGAGAGTCAAAAGCCGCAAGTTCACAAAAAAATAATACAACTTTTAATAAGTGAATATAAAAGGAGGAAATTCATGATTACAAGAAACAGAAATGTTTTAGAAAAACCATGACATTCCAAGTACACAACGTTTACTTCATAGAAACCAAGCTTATGCTACCAATCTTGCCTTGAAGACCAAAAATGTATGGTTCTGGAGCTCAGAAAGTTACAAAAGAACATAAAACATGATGCAAGAACACCACAAGACGCATTCAAAACCCTAAAATTAAATTTCAACTGAAGTAGCAACCTAAATCGACAGTTTACATAGCGATCAATGAAAAAATAAAAACAACACTAGAAAAGAACAACATTCTAAAAATTCCTCCAGGAAACAATGACTAGAAAATAAAAAAGAAAGATCTCGAAAGAGAGAGAGATGACTTTAGAGCAGGAAGAAAGACAAACAAATACAGAAGAGAAACAGAGAGGAAAAGCGAGAGAGTACGGTAGGAAAAGTGTTGCTGGTGTAAGAAATAAGCATGCAAGTCTTTCCGACAGCGCCGTCGCCAACGGTGACGCACTTAATGAAGCGAGAGGCGCTCATATCTCAACGCCGGCGGATCGTATCCTCGACAGTAACAACTTTCTTCTCCAAATGACAACAATGCGCAGGCAGCTAAACCTTGCTTCCAAATTTTGACAAGAAATCAAATTGAATTCGGCAGAGCAATAAGAGAACAACTGGTCATCAGCAGGTCAAAGCAATAGTAATTGACAAAAAGAAACAAATAAGAAGACAGTAGACTCTCAGAACCCTAATTTTATGGGAGATCAGAAATGTAAATAAATTAGTATAATTTTGTAAATCAATGGTATAGCTTGTCATTCTCCATATTTGAGAAATCGGCTACTGCAAAATCTAAACAAATTATCATTATTATTATTTTCCCTTTTGCTCTGTGTGACAGCTATACTCTCTAACCACTCTTCCTTTCAAGATAATCATTTCAGGACCGCTTTATCATTTATCTATGCTTTTTAATTATTTCATTAAATTAATAATCTTTTTTATGATATTAATTGATTAATTAACGCTGAAGACTATATGGGCAGAAACAACATGCATTAATGGCGTGGATAGAGAGAAATCTGCAGGCAGTAAATATCAGTAATGGCAGCAATGAAGTTGCCGTTACCGAGAGGTCTTTTTTTTTATATATAAGCTTAAAATTCCTTCTTGTAGGAAAAGTTGCATGCCATTGCCTTGTGCCTAAAGATACGAGTAGAAATTGAGAACAGAGCCGTTGGAATTTCCTGTATTTTAAGGGATAAGATTAAATTAATTGAGACTAAATAATGGTAGTAATTAGCTGTCATGGGGCTTGGCTTTTTGACTTAATCGCACCAAACCCAGTTGGTTAATTATGGAATTAGGATTAGCTAATTAATCACCTGACACGTAAATTAATACGACAGCTTTTGCGTTAGAGAACGTGCCCGGCTCTAACACTTTTCTGCTAACCAATCATTAGGATTTCATTATTTAAAACAAGTGCAGATTTTATGAACACGCAGTCGATCCCGAACATGGACACGATCATATACCACCGTCCAAACCGGTGGAGTCGTATGGGTTGAATGGTTATTATTGGAGTAATATAAGGTGGAGGTAGAAGATGGCGACAGGTTTGTAGCCCCCTGGCCATGTGCATGCCCCTCGGACTTAGGACTAGAATCGGCCAGCAACTCCTTGATTGAATTGTCAAATTAGCTTTAACAACTTTTGTTTGGATGTTATCGGTGAGATTCCACAGCTATTTAATGATTTCTGACCTTTTCTTTAGCGCTGACGTCCCTCAGCTGCTGCTGCTGTCATTAAATTGTGAACTACGCAAGCCGAATATGGACAAGAAACTTGGCTGTAGGAACAAGTTGCATTAAGATTCATATGTTTAAGTAGACAAAACACATGTATGATATTCGTAAACATTAAGGAGGGGCTCAGGTTAAATTGTCCCCCGAAATTATATTGACGTTTAAGTATTTCATAGCTGAAGAACTTTATAAATATAGATATATATTAAACATTACTTGGAACTGTCTCAGCACGGATTTTGCTTCCACCGTTGGTAGATTATGTAATGTTTTGGAACGGAGAGTTCTTTTCTGCTGAAAACCATCGCTTATGACTCTTGTAGGCTAACTAATTGTTTATAAATACTGCCAGGTTTTTCTGTCAGTTGTTTATGGCTGCCAATTTCAACTACTCTCCCATGCTGCAGTACAGCAATGCTGTCTGCATTACGAATTGTTGACAATCTGTGGGCTACCAATACTGTTGTCCTTCCTTCCATGAGCTTATCTAGAGCTTCTTGAACCAGCTTTTCTGATGTTGTATCCAATGCGCTAGTTGCTTCATCCAGAAGGAGAATGGAAGGATCTTTAAGTATTGCTCTAGCAATTGCTACTCTCTGTTTCTGTCCCCCTGATAATTGAATTCCTCTGTCACCCACATCCGTTTGGTATCCTTCCGGCATTCTGCTGATAAATCCATGAGCATTTGCTGCTTTTGCTGCTTTCATTATCTCAATTTCTGTGGCATTTTCATTTCCATATTTGATGTTTTCATAAATAGTTGTGGAGAATAGTGCTGGCTCTTGCTGCACCAGACTTATTTTTTGCCTCAATGATTTCAAGTTTAAGGTTTTAATATCACACCCATCAATCATAACTGCCCCGGAAATAGGATCATAGAATCTCAGTACGAGGGTAATTATCGTACTCTTGCCTGATCCACTTTGACCCACTACAGCTACGCTTCTGCCTGCTGGGACTTTGAGATTTAAGTGCTGAAAGATGGTGATATTAGGCCTGGCAGGGTACTTGAAATTTACATTCCTGAAATCAATATCCCCCTCGATATTAGTCACCGCCTTCGATGTTGGATTATCAGGGTCTATACCTGTTCTTCTATGGAGAATTCTGAAAACCGATCCAAGTGCCTGTGAACCCTTCACAATGTCGGGTGTAAGAGCAAGTGTTTCTGCTATTGCCAATGCTGTGATGATCAAAACCATGAAGGATTTCATAATGTTCCCAAAATTGGAATCTTTGTGTGTGATTAGGATTGATGCATACCAGAGACCAAGCGCATAGGAACCAAAAGCAAAGAGCTGCGTAATTCCATAGCCAAAACCTGAAATATGTCCCCGTAAGAGTGCTTGTCTGTTTGGTTTATTTAGTTCAGAGGCAAACTGAATAGAAATTCGTTCTTCAGCCCCGAATGCAGCTACAGTTCGGATATTGGAGAGTGCCTCTCGCGCCACCGAAGTAGCCCTAGAGTAAGCATAATAGTCTCCTCCAAACCCCTTTAGAAATAATTGCTGCAAATCATGAAAAGAAGGAATTTTGATTGAGAGGGTACTCCATAAACACGACTGAATCAGTTTAATTTTGTTCTCTTAGCCATAATGCTTTCAGATACGTACCTCAGCTATGGAAGCACCAATAAGCAGAGGCAAGGAGGCGACAACAACAGATGCTATGCGCCAACTTAATGTAAAGGCAATAACGCATGCTGTCACTGTAAGTGCCACATTTTGCACGATTGTCGAAAGGCGATCGGCAAGAGCACTCCGAACCAAAGTTGCATCAGCAGCTAAAGCTGATGTCAGTGAGCCCGTATCATTCTCATCCAAATCAAACCAACCAACCTCGTTGGAAAGGATAGCTGCAGTTAAAGTAGGAGAAAAGTTTTCAGATTGATCTAAACTATCTAATTTTTTTCAAGTATCTGATAAATTTTGATGCAAAAAAATGAAACAGAGAAGGAACCTGAGAACATTCGTAAGCGAACACGGGTGGTGAGACGCTCTCCCATCAATGTGTAGAAGTAATGTTGCAGAAGATATATGGGAATGGTAACAACAGCCAGTCCAACAAAAATTAGAGCTACTCGTTGTATTTCATGTTTCATTTCGGAAGCATCATGATTGTAAAATGCCGTCAGGACATGTGTTATCCCAAGGGCAAACATAGGAGCTTCCATGCCAGCCAGAATTGCACCCAGTGATCCAAGAAGTGCACACGGCCATTCTGGCGAATTTAACTTTAGTAGTTCTAAAATCGATGAGGTGGGAGATCGATCGGCAGGGATACTGCTTTCATCATTAGACTGCGCTTCTCTTACTGAAGGCGACTTAAAAATCAGCAGGTTGTTATGACTGTAGGGAGCTTCTCGGAAGCTAGAATTTCCAGCAGCTTCAGAATTGCTTGTTGAATTCGAACATTCTAAATGTTCTGCTATTTGGAGACTCACAAGATTGGCATACTCTCCTCCCTTAGATATCAAGTCCAAATGGTTCCCACTCTCAACAACCTGGCCGTTCTTCAAGACAACGATGGTATTGACATCTCGAATAGTGGATAAACGATGTGCGACAATGATTGTAGTCCGATTTGACATGATTTTATCTAATGCCTGCTGAACAATGAGCTCTGATTCTGCATCAAGAGCACTAGTAGCCTCATCTAAAAGTAGTATCCTTGGGTTTCTCAGCACTGCTCTTGCTATAGCAATTCTTTGCTTTTGCCCACCAGAAAGCTGAGTTCCTCCCTCTCCTACCTGGAATTTAAGAAACGAATGAAAATCACTAAAGAATGATAGAATCGTGTGAAGTGGACTATTTCCAGGATTAATCATGTCGTTGATATTCAGCTCTTGGATCTGGTTACTTTTGACAAGCTATTTGTTCTCAGAATTTCATTTGTAGTTTTATCCTTAGAGAGACGGAGGAGACGAACCTGAGTATGATAGCCATCAGGTAATTGTTGAACAAAAGAATGTGCATTGGCAACTTTCGCAGCTTGAACAATCTCGTCCATGCTTGCACTTTCTTTACCAAAGAGAATATTATCAGCTATGGTTGTTGCAAACAATGCCGGTTCTTGACTTACCAATCCCATCTGTTCTCTCAGCCATTTCAAGTGAAGAGTCTTAAGATCATGTCCATCCAGTAGTATTTTACCTAGTGAATTTTGGTACACAAGCTACGACTTTTATAATCTACTATCAGAAATAATCACTTTCACTAGTTGAAAGCTCCAAAACCATATAAAATCAATGCCATCTTAAGTTTGTATAGCTACCTGAATCGGGTTCATAAAAACGTTGAACCATAGATATGACAGTGCTCTTTCCTGAGCCACTGGGACCAACAACTGCAAAGGTCTTTCCGGCACTTATTGAAAAGCTCAAATTTTCGAAGATCATATGAGGTCGTGAGGGGTAAGCAAAACAAACATCGCAAAATTCAATTTTTCCATCTACTTTTTGCAGTTTAATACTATCTTCCGAGCTTTTAGAAGGGCTGCAGTCTGTTCTGATCATGCTAATAATATTGGCGGCGGCGGCCCGACCTTTAGCGATAGCAGCAAGGTTTGGAGTGGCTTGACCAAGAGCACTGAAAACATTAAAAGCCTATTTTTATCAATGCAAAGCATTAATAAAACCCCATACACCATCCAGACTATATACTTACAATCCACTGAAGATGACATTAATGATCATTGTGAATGCTTTTGCTCCATTCGTTTGGTGATGCCTGACAAGTATGCTGGCATACCACAGAAGCAATGCCCAAGCACAAAACAGTAGCCCATATGTAAATCCAACACCAATTCCTTTTGCAACACCACTTTTCTTCCCCAATTTAAGAGCTTTTTTGAGGGACCTGGAGTATGTTTCGATCGCTTTATCCTCTCCCACAAATGAGTATACAGTGCGGATTTGCGCAATAACCTGATATATAGAATGAAGAAGCCATGCATATATCAGCTCTTCCGTAATCTTGTAATTTAATAATAAGTAGCTAAATCTAGATATATACCTCTTCTGCAACCTTTCCAGCTTCAGCATAAGCAGCCTCACCCTTTTCTGATAAGGTAGACATAATTATAGTATAAACACCTCCAGCAACAGCTATCAATGGAACCACAGCCAAGGTGAGGAGCGTTAACTGCCACACGTATGCAAATCCAATGGCAAACCCAACAGCGAATTGAGCAAGATAGCGCATGGCATGGCCTGTCTGCATCAGGATACATTGAAATGGTTCACCATGGTCACTTGTGTCAAAATGCTTGCCTAAAAATTCAAGCCGAAAGTTACCTAATTTACCTTGTCACCTATTGCGTCTTGTACTAGTATTGCATCGCTTGATATGTGAAATATGATGTTGGAATCTCTGGCTTTCGTGTCAAAAAAATTCATATCCTTCTGTAAAACAGATTGAAGATACTTGAGACGCAATCGAGCTGTCTGCCTCTCCCCAGTTTGCATCCAGAGTGCAACACCTTAAAAGATCACATAAATAACGCTAATCTTTATGCAAATACTTATAATTAGTTTAACAGGACAATCTTTGGGCATTTGACTGGAAATAAAGGAACGAACCTATCCATGCTGATAGAAAAACAAGAAGCCCCAGATATACTAAATTCAAGGCTTGCTGCAAGAAAAGATCGACAGTCGAATTAAATGCTGCGTTTCAGGCGAAACCCTTTTTTTTCTTTTTCAGGTATCAACAGTTTTTACAACACTACGAGCGAGGGCAAATGACAAATTCTCTTGACAAGAAATTGGATCGATGCGTATGCTTTAGGTTAATAAGATTAAGACGTTCATTGATGAGGAATTGCTTATATGCATGGAATGCATGAAACTGATATTAGGATATGCAGGGAGTGAGGTACTTTCGAATATATACAAACCTTGGACACTTGTGAAGACATTTTATGAGGATCGGAAGCTAAATTTCCAAGAGAATCAATCATATGACCAAAGAAAATAAAGAACACAGGAAGTGAAGCACCATGAATACAAGCCCCGAGACTTCCGAAAAACATTAAGACATAGTCGAGCTTATCAGCAGCAGAAAATAGACCAAAGAATGAAACACTTGTAACTTTGCTTGAACTTGATGGCTGGTCCATCTTTGGCGTTGGATTCTCATCCAAAGCTTGATCAAGGACAGGCTTAGCTTCATCCATGGCAAAACGCAGAGCTACTTGGAAAAGGAAAGACGGAGAGATTATTAAACGAAAAGCTACCTATAAAAGAGTAGAAGGTGAATCACAAAGAACCCGTTGAGGACGAGCAGTCCATTCCCGCCAATAAATGTAAAAGGGGTTTTAATTAATTTGCCACCTACTAATTCGGCTGTCTAAGCCTCTTCCAATTAAACACAACCAAGCATCCAAGCCGGAAATTTGGTTACTTGGATGAAACATTAATTAGCCACATTGGACAAACATGTCTAATGAGGTCGCTGATTGGTTCCACTTTCATCGAGGCTAACGGAAACAGGCCTTCAATGGCTTCCGCCTGCCTTCTCAAACAGATCAGCAGCTGGAGCCCAACCCGAACTATAACAAAACCCATCTCCACTTGAAAATGCTTTTTCTTTGCAATTTGCAATTTACCATCCAATAGCAAGCATTTATTGTCATGATAATATCATTAACAAGTATTGTTAGAAACAAATAAAGAAGATTAATATTTTATCCAAACATAAATATATTTCACATTTGAATTTTATTAAATATTGGTTATTGAGTAATTTTTTTGAATTTTGAATAAAATCAATTGAGAAGTAGATTAATTTTATTTAACATAATAGGATGTGAGTATTTAATTTTAATTTGATGGTTAAGTATATAGTGATAAATATATGCTTTTAGAATAGGATTAAAAAAAAAGAGTGAGAGGAAGAGGAATGAGGAGAATCAACATTCAATTCATCACTTGAAAAGAAGAAGAAGAAGAGTAGAAGAGCAACAGGAATAAGCATCTTCCAGGACGATTACTGAGTTTAACATGACATTGTTTGCGAACCCCCTTTGGATTCAAAAAAAAACCACACCAGCGGGTGATCGCAAACTTGAACTCCACTCACTCACTAAAAACAACGGAGAAAGCAGAAGAAAAGTTACAAACACATCACATTTACGATTCACAACCACACAAATCCATCCATTGGTTGAACTTCCATTAACAGCAACCATCCAAAAGCCAACCACCTTCCTACCATACTCTAGTCTAATAAATAACCAAGTTTCTTTCTTTCTTTTTATTGCTTCATCAGAGTCGTTGAAGTCGCCGGAGACTGTCAGTTGCTCCGGCATCTGTTCCGCCAGCCTCTTTGGTGCAACTCAATGCCTTGGGCCTGATTGAAAACTTGGGCAAAGGCAAGCTACTCGGTGGCGGAGACAGTGTAAAAGGCGACCCTGTAAGATTATTATTATTAACAATAACAAAGCCACCATTACCAGTAGTAAAAGAGGATGATGGTGGTGAAGATGATAGAACTTTAGCAGAAACATTTTTAGGCAAATGTTTAGGGTCTGGTCCTAATGGAACAGTGGGTGCATTATTGATCAAAGACCTGGTGGAAATTTTTGGGTCTTGTTTGGGTTCTTCTTTATAACCATTGGCGACGACGGGCTGTTTTGATTTCTTGGGAGTGAGAGAGTGATCTTTGGTTCGGTTTGTTTTTCTTGTAGTATGGGACGGTAGGGAAGAAAGGCTTCGGGTTCGAGAAGGAAGATAATTGAGTGATTTTGAGACTGGAAGGGGAAGAAGAGGAGGTTGTCTGACAACTTGGTGGTAATTTTGCTGCTGATATGGATAAAGCGATGCTGAGTACGAAGGAGGTGGATATGACAAGGAAAGTGAAGGTGGATGAGCAAGAAGAAATCCTCCATGGATATGGTTTGATGGGGCCAAGTTTTCAGACATGGGTCTTGAACTGAATCCTCGATTAGGGTTGTATCTCTTGGATGGATTCTTGGTTTGCTTGTTACAAGGAGAGATTGATCGACGATCAGTTGGTGCAAAACTTACCTCCATTGTTAAACTTAAAAACGGCAAAATATAACTGGCAAAAGAAATTGATCGATCTTGAAAAAAAGTTAATACGATCAACAGATAAACATTTTCCTTTGGAAAGATCAGTCAAACAACCAGAAACGGGTATCTTTTCGAATAAAAAGTTCAAAAACTCTGGTAACGTAAATCAAAATTCACAAATAATAGAAAATCAGCGATGAATTCATAAGATGGATATAAGAGTATCCATATATATATATATGTATATATATATAATGATTGCTGTATTCTTATATACTGATATAGAAAAGATGCATATATTGCAGCGAGGACTATCGATCAAGGCCTGACGCCTTTCTCGTCAGAAGAAACTGGTAAAAGGCAATCGATCTTGCGATCGATCCAGTAGAGATTCTGAAATCCCTAATCTACAGAAAGGCTTGGATTCGATATTTTCAATGTATGGAATTCATAATGTCCTCGATTCCCAATGTCCATTTTTATAAGAGCCGCCCTCGACTCGACGGCTACTTCGCTTTCTATAACTTTTATTTAATTAAAAAATTAGTTTCTTTTGTTGATATTTAACCGAAAGAATTTTAAAATTATCAAATAAATGTAATTTCTCCATACGATAAATATAATAATAATAAAATTAAAAGCATAAAAGGCTAATTAGATAAATTTATTTTTTATTAATATTTCCTTATTTTTAATCGAAAATGTCGCAAATACTGCTAATTTACCGACAACCGTTTGCAGTCAGCAAGTCTTTGGTCCAAACACCGGGGACACTGTAGGGCGGTTGCCGCCGACTAAATGATGACCGTTGGATGGTCATTTTTAAATTAGCCGTTGCAGAAATTGTGGCCGTTGATCACTTCATAGGTTCCTCCAACTCGGTCTCGTTAGATAAGGACTAGAAGAATCCCAGCCATACACGTTTCAACGGATGTGGGTCCGTATTAAATAAAATGAAATATAATAAGAGGGCTGTTTTAATGTGCGTGACATCATGCGCGGGGAATAACTGAGAGCAACTAATAATAGATTTTTTAAGAACCTTGGTGAGGCCCGCATAAGCTATAGCTAAAGGATATGCTTACACGTGGCAGGTTGTTAGCCACTCGTCTGACGTGGAGCCCTTAGATTTGGAGAATCTTATAAGGTAAAACCCGATTCATCGATGAAAACTGTACTCCCTCCGTGGTTTTTAAAAAATAATTATAGTTTTTTTAATATTAACTAATTAATTATGTAATTAAAATAATATAATATATATTATAAAAAAGGATATTATACGAAAGAGGAGCGATCAACATCAAGATCAGATGTTGATTATAGTAGTTGGCGTATAATATTTCATAGCAAATGAGGGGTGGGGGTGGGGTGGGATGGGATGGGATAGTGCTGGTCTAAAACAAGCACCAGCAATTATTTTAAATTCTATGTATTAAATTAGTTCCGCTTAACAAAAAAAAAAAAAATGCGTGACGGCTAGATATACGCATAACCATTGGCCGCTGATATTATCATAATACAGTAATTAAACTCTAAATTAAGATTTTGGTTTGATTATGGTTGATGATTACAGATTTAGTTTTTATTCGGAGACAGAGGAATCTCAACCACAAAAATAATCTGTTTCCTAGCCAGTGTTTGGATGCTACTGCCAAAAATCTTGATTTTTTAACTACCAGTGAACTCAAACTGAAACTCTAACATGTGAATTTCATTTATTATTCCATATCAAACCATTATACATGATGATCTTGTATATCATTGAGTAACGTAAATTTGAATCAGAGGTTCTAAAAGTTAATAATAAGCCCATGTTTTGATTTTGCTCGTCTAGCTTTATTTAACAGTGTCCTTTTAATGGGTTCCACTTTGCCATGCAAACAGATTGCCAAGTTTGGTGAAGATTGCCAGTTATCATTCATAAGCTATTAGAATATTAGGTATGAAAAGTTGATATTGGGGGTTGAATTTGTTAGTTGCAACTTGTGCACCGTCCATTTCACTAAAGTCCACGTTCGTCGCCGAAGTGAGCCTGCAATCTTCAATATTTTTTTCTAAAAAAAGAGAAAATTTATCACGAAATCATCAGATTTATCCTTATTTTATACTTTCTTGACATTTTTTTTATGTTCATTTTAGCAGATTTTGGTTCCCATATAAATATATGCAATTAAACAAAAGGAAACTACGACCACATGTAAGGCTAATGGTTGCAATCTTGCTGTCAAATATCTACTTGCCAAGAACACCTTAAGGCTGAGCTTAGCGGTGATGCTAACATGACCATTGAAAACAGTCCAACCAAAATTTACCTGAAATAAAAATGATATAAGGATAATTATTAAAATAAAAAAAATTTGAAAAATAGATTTACGAGGAAGACGGCATGGATACATAATAAATTTGAAAGGAGGAAGAGTAATATAAAAGGGTGGGATATGGCAAGGGAGAATAAAGAAAGGGGTCACGTGAAATTCCTTAAGAAGGTGGAAGGGACGAATCTAGATTATAATAATATTAGAGGTTACAAATTTAAATATTATAAAAATTTCATATATATATATATTAAAAATTTTGAAATGGGAGGGGCAAGTGCCCGCACTGCCCGTTATTGTATCCGCCACTTATGGAGGGTGATAATATGTTAATGCAAAAGAAAAGGCAAAGCATATATACTTAATAAACAAATAAAAAGGAAAAACAAGGAGGAGGATCATGCATGAGATACAGCTGCCATCGAATGTGGCAATCATCAACATTAAAAAGCAAGGGGAAAGGTCGGTTCCTTAAAAGAATCCTCAAATGATTTTAAAGAAAAGTTGTCTAGTTTTTCTTTCTTCAATTTTCAACAAATCCACGTCACGCTCCTCCCCTTCCCTTTTTTCTTTTTTACTGTATTTATTATTTGTTTTCTTTCGGTGAGCCTCTCCAAGTGGCGGTTCCGATCCAAAATTTTATATACTCAGGCCTTGTCTTTTATATACTCCGGCCCAGCTGTTGGACAGCTTCCGCATATAGCAAACAATGAACAACGGAAAGAGTAGCCAATAAGAATGAGATATCCGAGAATGAGATAGCCGAAAAAGAGCATGCACTGATGTAGAGATTTGTAACTAAAAGCACTGACCTCTTCTACTCGAAGAAAGTTACACAAGGACGTAGTTATTAGTTTGCAGACGGTATAATACTTGTCTGGTTCAAAGCATACGAGCCCTTTTGGTGCCCACATTTCCTTGTCTCTCCAACATATTTGCCTCCCTAAGGGTCAATGCATGTGCTCATATCCGGAACCTATTTATTAGTTTGCAGAATGTACAATACTTGCTAACTGCGGGTACAAGAAATTATTGGATGGACCAAACTTATGGATTAGAATTATAGATCAGCGAGCGTGATCCTCAATTTTTATAAAATGTCGTATGATATGTATCATGATCACATTAATTGGTCTGCAATCCGATGCTCTCTCTTATGATTTCTTGCTGTTCGCCACATGAATGCTGAGGATGGTTATCACCAGGTGCTAACTGCCAGCAGTGTAAAGTCCTTTCCACCATGATGTGTCTTAGAATGACATTGAATTGTATCTTTTAGGTTATCAACTTCTATGATGCAGACTAGCATTCATACCTCTCTTGATTCTGCAGCCCCATGTTCACTTTGGACTGAAATTGCTTGGAGCAGATGCCATATCGATTGCCCATACCGAATTGTCCAGGTGAGCAAAACTTTTTTTTTTTTTTTCATTAATCTTTTATGCAGCAGAAACAGAAATGGCTGCATTTACAGTTGTCCCCTTTGCTTGTCCGTGTCATTTAGTTGAACTTCTGGGCTTCATTTGGAAGATTCTTCTTTGTGAACAAAAACAGAAAAACTTTTAAATGGTTTCTTCATTTTTCCCCTCTAAGAGCTTATTAAAGATCAAAATGCAAACATGTATTTGTAGCCGAGAGCCCTAAAAGTTCAAGTCCCGGGCCCTGAAAACAAATGTCTTTCCTTTTGTTGCTTGGTACCAAAAGGTGATGCAACGTACCCCATGACACGGTAGGATTAGGAAGGAGATAAATCACATTATCTAGATGGAAGATCCGTAGTCTTGATATCCACAAGTAGCTCATCCATAGACTCCTACAATACGGCTATTAAGACTCGAACCTTGAATCCTTTGTATCACATCTGAGTACCGACTAAGCTACACCCGTGCGGGTCTTTCCCTCTGCATCATGAAAGCGATCCTTTCACTACCTAATTAATTCTTCCTAAATATTTGTAGAGCCGCAAAGCGACTTGTGGGCAATCTGTATGTGAAGGTTGTGAAGGCAATAAAACTGAGAAAGAAAGATCTTCTCGGGGCATCAGATCCTTACGTGAAACTCAAACTTACTGAAGATAAGCCACCTTCAAAGAAAGCGACCGTTGTGGTTATTGTACCTGAAGCTGAAGACATTGAAGGAAAGCACCACACAAATCCTTACGTGCGATTACTTTTCAGCGCGGAGGAAAAAGAACTAAGGTATATATCAAGATGGAACCTTTACATATTATTCTTGCAGATTCGGTCTACATTAACAGCAGTTTCTTATCTTATAAGTTGCTGCAGTGTATTATTATTCTTAGATGAGTGAAAAAGAGCTACTATTTGTCTGAAAATTAATGATCTTTCGGCATTTGACAGAACTAATGAAGAAAAATAGAGATCCAGGATGGGAAGAGGAGTTTCAGTCCATGCTAAAGGAATCACCCACAAACGATAGAATCTAAGTGGAAGTTCTAAGCGCTTCCACAAGGATGGGTCTTTTGAAGCTGGCGTTGCCGATTTATCAAATAGTGAAACATTGATGTGCCAGATCGTGAAACAAGACCAGCATTTTATGCAAATTACTGAATCTGAAGATGCTGGTAAGGTCCGGACTGTCTTTTGCATTGCACTTGTCATTGTTTTGATTGTTTTTGGTTCGGCCAGAGGAGTCACCCTCTGCCATGTCCGTAAAATTTAGCCTTTTCGCTGTAATGTTTTGGACTCCACGCCACGAGATAGAGGCGATGATCAACCGAACCTGGCCCAGTGCTCCAAGGTCAATGGCTTAGTTTTACAAACGTGGGTCGATACGGATATGTCAAATTGCGAAGGCTTACCTGATATTTACTTCTTTACTGTATGAGCACCCCAGGGTTTTGCGTAAAAGAAAATTATTTTCTTCAAAATAATTCCTTACTTTAAGAATGGTCAGAAATTGCTTAATTCGGCGTCAGAATGGAGACACCATCCGCTCCGTCAGGCTTTGCAAGATTCTGTCCATCAAGTGGTGACGCGTTGCAAATATATGAAGTTAAATAAGGGCAATGTTTCAGAAATTTGTAGTAGAAAATGAGTGAAATCATCGAAGTAATCGGTTAGAGCATTGTGGCCTGTTTCAACTGGCTCCAACATCTTATCATGATAGACCATGGGCCAACCCCTTCTTTCTTTTCTTTATTTTTTGTTCCTTAAATTTCATGGCCAGGTTGTCTCCATAACACTTTATAGAACCTTTTGGTTGGAGATTTCCTACGCATGGGATAATGAGTATTAATTTGACTAATAATAAGTGGGGATATGGTATATGGGTGCACTTGTTTGTCTCAATCCCCAATTCTTTTTGAACAATGTCTCGATCTCCAATTGATTAGCTAAAAAGTATAAACCTTTTTATACCCTTTTTCCCCCCTAAAATTTTATGTGCCCTTTCTATTTCTTTGTTCTATCTTTTCTTTTCAATATCAAAGTTATTTTTCATGGGTCATCCCTACTTGGTCACAACAAATGGGTGCGCCAGAGACCGTTGTTTGACATATTAAAAAATATGATAGTTCTTTAAAAATATTCTTCAGTATCAAATACTGAATCAACCGTTGAGGAGAATGGTTGGCTACTTGGTGAGGGTTGGAGATGCAAGTGGGCCAACTTATATGGCACTGAAGAGGCTCATGTAGATGGGCCTAATTCACTCTCCTTGTTTCGGGGACAACTCGATTTGGGTGAGTGGTAGTTCACCTACAACTGACTAACCAGAAATACATATTCAAATTATTTCACAAAAGGCAACTTTTCCAAAAGGGCTGCTTTAGTGTGATTCCCCCGACGAATGCTTCCAATTTTGCTAGGCCTTCTTGTCAGTGGCAACTATCTTCTGAACCTTGATTTCAAATTCATTTCACCCTGAAAACTTTGAATAGGAAGAAAGAATACGGGAAAGCGACATGGTAACATGAGCTTGAAGGAATAAGAACAAGAGTAACAATCGGATAGAGTTTGGAATTTTTCCAAGTACAAAAACCAGACGGGAAGGAATAAAACAAGGCATCGAATCAGCTTGCCATATGTTGAATATCTTATTTTATGGATTTGGATGAAGAATATTCGTTTGTTATTCCCTCTTTTGATGTATCTTAGATTCCTTTTGAAGAATTTTTCTAGAATCAACATCAAATATTGTTAACCGAAATTGTTCTTATTCCCTGTCTTGTCAAATATGTTGCATTTCCATATGTTATGAAAGGACCGAAAGCCAGTGATCTCAACATGTTCATGCATGAAACTGATAGCCAGCATCTAGGTTCTGCAAGAAAACAGTGGCAGATGATACCCAAAAATGTATTAGTTCGGCATTAACAGAAACAAGAATCAAGTTTACGTAATCAACCTACGTCAACATGCTATCTTTGCCAAGAAAACAGTGCAATGGAAGGGCTTAATGTCCGTGTTTACAACATTATACTTAAAAGGAGAAACAGTATTTATTCACTGTGCCCTAAACAAGCTTTATTCCTTTCGTATAATTCTCTTTAAGCTTTAAAAGAAGGCATTATTCTGGGATCAAAAAGTCACAAAAGTTTTTGCAAGCAAATTCTGGACAAATACATATTCTAATGGAAGATTAAATGAATAGAAAAAGCCATGCATGATCAAGAACCTCTTCATTCCCCTTGTCATGAAAAGGGCTGCCCTTAATTATCTTCAATGACATCATTTTTCCACCTAAAAATCGTTAAATGAATCCCTCATTTCAATATACTAGAAAGGCCCCTCCGACCCAGCTATATTATCAAACAAAACTTGCTGAAAAAGTCAAAATCATGATCCAGGAAGCTTCTTTTCAAACCTGTTAAAAAATAAAAGAAAAGAGAAAAAGGGATCCTCCTTGTGGTAGCAACAATACTGATTTTTTTTTTTTTATTATATTAGGTTTCCCGACTTACGCCGGACTAATCCTAAGCCTCTAAATCTGGACACTCTCAATCCCTCAGGTTTCTACGTAACCTGTACACTTCTGCGCACAAGGAGTCATTACATACTGATTGGTCAGCTCCTCGTACTGATTGGTCAGCAACTGATTGATATCGCTGGCTCCCCATCTCAGCATCAGGTTCCCAGTAGATCCGCCTCAGGTTCCCAGTAGCTCCGATCAAAGAGCTTAACCCAGGAGGCTAGAGGTTCATTGATGAAAATCCTTCCATCTCGCCTCCACGGTGACTCGAACTCAAGACCTTAGCCTTAAGTGTGAAGGGTCTTGCCACTAGGCCACTCCAACTTGTCAGCAACAATACTGATTTGATTTAGCATAAGGTTGCCACGTGAAAAGGAACAAAGCAGTCAAGCTACAATCCTTTCAAATATTTTTTCGACAGTAATCTGCAGTCTTTAGGTTGCTTTTGATCACATGCAGAACAAACTTTTATAATTTTTATTGTATTAACGTATATTAGACATGTTTCTGTACTTTCAGAGTTCAAACCCTGAAATGAATCAAGTGGCATGGCATGTATAGCTTACCATATCTGTTGCCAGTTAATAACAACAGACTCCTGTGTTAAGATTTCAAGTGGGTCGTACACTCAAACAGTGCAACATTTTAAGGTTTGTCATATTATTCTATTTGTCCTTTCTCTACCCAGGGAGCCCTTCATTCTATTTGTGCATAGTTCTATCATGGACTAAATGGATAACTTTAATGCATGAAAAATCATATTTTTAATGAACTTACCAAACTGAAAAGGGTATTATTATTGATGGTGGCATTGGAGTATAACACGTGTAAAGCACGTGATGAAGCAAGCCAGGGCAAAGTGGAGCCATGGAAAACGATGGGCTGCTATCATTGTCAAGCTAGGACCCTGTCTATCCCCTTCTTTCAGTTTCAGTGCACCTCATTATATATGAAGACCCACCTTAACACCATACCCACGATTTTGACATTTTTTTTCCCATCTAATTCAGCTTGGGTTTATTTATTTTATATTTAAAAAATTGTGTTTATTTTTTATGAATTTTTTTATCATAAAAAATTACAATTTCTCATGTCATGTAACTTTATGGATCACCTTATTCGTATTAAAGAATAATAAATAATAAAATAGCCAAGTTAGTTTACCGGTTAACTTGACAAGAAGGTCTCTTTTGAGCCGGCTCAAGCCAGCGGCTCTCACATGCGCAGCACGTGCATTTACCCGATCGTGAACCAAAACCGACCAGAAAATTGAGTTGCGATTAAAATTCAAAATTGGCTAAAATTTTAGAATTAAACCCCCCCAAAAAAAAAAAAAAGATTGCAAGAAAAACATCAAAAACAGAAAGCTTTTGGAAAGAGAAAGCTCATAATTTCTAGAGCGAGAGAGAGTAAAAGCAGAGTTTCTTCTTCTTCTTCTTCTTCTCTACAATACCTGTTTCGCAGTTAGGGTTTCAGATTTTGTGGTGATTTCAGCTGTGTTTATTAATTTATTCAAGGTAAAGTTTGTGTCACGCTGTAATCACTTTTTGTTCGTTTGTTTTTTCCATTTTGATTTGTTTCGCTCTCAAATTCATTTCAATTTATGGAATTTTAGCGCTATTTTAGTCTCATATATCCCTGCATTAATTTCATAATCTAAATTAAATTATTAAATCTTCTTAATTTTTACGCACACCACTTCACAGTATACTGCTTCAAAGCTAGGGTTTTATCGTGTCTCTCCTTACAGTTGTTGAATTTCTAGGGTTTGATCTCCTTTCTTCTTGCTTATTGCGGTAATTTCGTGTAGTATGTTTTTCACGTATTTTCGAACTGAATTAGAGAAGCCACAACTTTTGGTCTGCTATTTTATGTGATTCTGTGTGTTTGCATTTCATTTCTCATTTTTCTTGCATTCCGTTTTGGCTATTTCACCTTACTATGAATATTTTGTGCAGGCTTAGGATTAAAAAAAGCTATTTAGTTGGTTAAACTTTCCATATTTTTCGATCAGTGAGCAGTTGATGATCTTCAAAGCAGGAACTATTGCGCCTGGTAATTCTTGTAGTGTTTACTTATACATTTATGCTGTTTCTGGGTTCTGCAATTGACATCCATCAGCTTGCTCTTCAATGGATGTTCTCTCTTTGTGCAGTGCTTATAAGCATTAGGTCATTTCCTTTTTACTTTTATGTTTTGATGTTTGTTTGTATCAAATGTTTTATTGAAAGCGGTATGCGCTTGTGAAAGCAAAGCTTAACTTATGTGTTATTGAAGCTGTTTTAGATCTGTTGAATATTAACCACCCGTGTGATTGCACTTTATAAAGAGCATGGAAATTTTTTTTGCTTGTATCTATCTGGCCAGAGTGGTACTTACACTAAAATTGCAAAATATATTTTATATGGCAGTCAATTTTATGAGTGCCTTGCATACTTTAAAAATGCAACATTTGTGAGTTGACTTGCTTATCAGGTATCTTAAGTTCTTGATAAGACTTATGTACAGGTTTTTGTCCCCCTAATAAAGGAATAACATGCTTTGTACTTCAAGATTGATTGTCTTTTGTTCTGTCTGTTGTGCTTAATGATTCTGTTGGTTCTATGCTGTAGCGTAATACACCATGTATGCTATTTCTGTGGACATTTTTCTCATGTACTGTCCAAATATATATAAAAGGTTTCTGCGGGATGCATGCATGTGCTTATTTCTGTCGACGGTTTAGTATATTCATATGCATATCAATTTTATTTCCATAGAAATTATGCTCTGGATGTAGTTTTGTATTTCTGTAGCAATTTTTATCAAATAAAGTTGATTTTGGCTTTATTACCATTGCTTTGGACATTTCCCAGGGCATGTCCATTGTTTGCTTGATAATCCTGTGGATTCATGTATTCTTCTTCAATTTTTGGGTTTGATAAATTTGAAGTGCAATGTGTGATGCGATCTCCTTTACAATATATGTATTTTCTGGTGAATGATATGTATAAATTACGTTGGAGTGTCCTTGGTTTCCAGGTTTTTCAAGCTGAAATGTAATTAATGTTTGTGTTGTAGCTGTGTACTGTTTTATGCTCTTCACTTAAGAATTTTATCTCCTCTGTTCTACAGGTTAGCCAGTGAACATTATTCCCAAAGTCTATAGTTCTATGGAAAAAAAGGGGGCCAGTGCACTACAAGCACTTAATTGATACTTGTGGTGTGGAATGTGAAGCACTATGACACTTGAAGATTTTTTCACCCTGACAGAGATGAAGGATGGGCTCACAGTCCCTTCCAGAGTGCATGAGCTGGTAGCTGTAATGCAGAAAGAGAAAGATTGCATTGTAAAGAATGTTGGTGATGCAACCAGACAGTGGGCTGCTGTTGCAAGCACAATTTCTGCTACAGAGAACGAAGACTGTCTTGATCTTTTCATTAAATTAGATGGACTCTGGTTTATCAATAGATGGTTGAATGATGCCCAAAATTCTGTCAATGAGACAGCTGATGGTTTCATAGAAGAGTCACTTATTGCACTGTTGAGAGCACTGGAAAAACTGCAAATAGATAAGGAGAGATCTGTTTCCTCTGGGATCTGGATCACTGTCAATAATCTTCTTGACCACGGTAGCTCTCGTGTTCAGGATAGAGCAAGAGTACTTTTTAATAGCTGGAAGCAGGATAGGGTTAATGATGCGATTAATGATGATGCTCAGATTGTTGGGGCATCTCCTGATGTCAGTGTTCATACCATTGAGAACAGTCGGGAAGAATGTGCTGGAGATGTTTCTCTTCCAAAAAGAAGTGTTTTTGTAGAAAATAATGTGGTGGACTCTGCCAGGGACAAAAATTTGCTATCAGTTACAAATTCTCTTCAGTCAGAAAAGGTTGAAGATGTACAATTTCAAACACAAGGGCACTTGCAACATAAATCACCAGATCCTCATACCATGCCTGTCTCAACAAGCTCTGTTCAAGAGAGTGATCCATCGAAGGAAAAATCCTCTATTGGTATGGATGAAAGAACCACATTGATTGAGACTTGTAATGTTCCTGTTCCTAAAGGAGAAAGTACAGAATCAGAGTTGGATTCAATTCATGGCAATTTCTCTGATAAGTCGAGTTTGATAGTTTCTCCCTCTAGTAAGGTGGAACCTGTCATTAATTCTTCCATTGGTGATGATGCCAGTGGTAAGGAGGATTCACCGAAACCTGCATTGCAAAACAACGTTGGTGCCAATAAGGGTGATTTTGGAGCGAATACTCCTGCATCTGGTGATGGAGGGACATCCATATCTCCTACAAAAGCTTTTCCAAAGGATGTGGGGGCTATGAATCATTGTAGCACACCGTTATTCAAGTCAACAGTCAAAGATAATTGTCATGCTGATACCCTGCAAGATTCATCTGACAGTGACAGGACATCGGACAGAATGAAGGATGTTGAGACTCCTGTCTCACCGATGGAAGACATCAGAGTTACTGATGGTGATGTGGAACATAGCAGTGATGCTTCCGAGGATTTAAGAGATGATTCTGATTTCTCTAAAACAGCAATGGATGCCCGGATTTCTGATCCAATTAACAGTAGATCTGATATTGAACTGGCTTACAGCGTGGTTGATGCTTTAGAAGTTGCCAGAAAAGTTGCTCAAGAAGTGGAGAGAGAGGTAATTCATTTTAGAGAGCGATCTTGCAGCTCTTCCTCCGAAAAAGTCATGGAAACTGATGATATTAGGCAGCCAGATAGCCCAGATTCTAAAAATGCAAAGCAAGGTCCATTCAAAGATACTCCCCAAGAGGGCATGCCAACAGGACAAACTCAGTCTGTTGATGTCTATCCTGGGAAAAACAGACACGTATCGAGTTCAACTAATGTGGAAGCTGAAGCAGGAAATGTAACACAGGATTTGGAGTCTTCACAGGTGACCGAAGTGGCTCCTGAACAAGAAGTTAATACAGACAAAGGTTTTTGTGACTTCGATCTTAATCAAGAAGTCTGTTCTGATGATGTGGATCACCCAACGAATCCCATCTCTGCTCCAGTTTCTATTGTTTCAGCTTCAAGACGAGCACCAGCTTCTGGATCTCCTCCAGGACCTTTACAGTTTGAGGGAATTCTTGGGTGGAAAGGATCTGCAGCTACCAGTGCCTTTCGTCCGGCATCACCACGGAAGACTTCTGATGGTGACCGGACATTTGAGACTGGTGGAACCAGCAGTAGTTCAAAGCAGAGACAGGGCAGCCTTGTTATTGATCTCAATGTGGCCGAGGATGGAGATGAGAAGGTGGACTTTATTTCGGGAAGACCAATTCCAGTCTCATCTAGCTTGCATTCTGGGGAATCTTCCCTTGAAATAGGTCCAAGAAGATCAGAGAGGCCCATCCTGGATCTAAATCGTATCAGCGATGATGGTGATGCCAGAACATCAGGTCTGAGATTGGAGGGACCACTGTTATATCCTCGGAATGGCCATCGCAGCCCATCTCCTGCATCGTCTTCCTCATCCATGCAACCTTTGCTAAGGAATTTTGATTTGAATGACAGGCCTCTTTTTCAGAATGATTCGTTAGATCAAGGACTCCATCATTGCACCCAAAATATAGGTGCTTTCGAGGGATCTAAACCAGGTTATCCTGTTATTTCAATCATGGGTACTAGAGTTGAAGTTGGCGGTAGAGTGGAAGTTGGCAGAAAGGATTTCATCCCTCAGTATTCCTTCTTGCCGAATGGCAAGCCTATGGATCCTGCAATGGATGCAAGCGTGGCAAGAATGGGAGGTGTCTTGGGAATGCCAAACGTTTCATACGCACATTCTCCTGTTTTTGGGTTCAATGGACTGACAGCAGCACCTAATATGTCCATCCCTTCTGCCGTGTATGGACCTGGTGCTTCCCTTCCTTACATGCTAGATACGAGAGGAGCCCCAGTGGTGCCTCAAATTTTGGGCTCTGCATCTGCCGTTGTTCCTCCTTTTTCCCAACCGTCAATCATTCTGAGCATGACAGGTGCGCCAGTAAGTTTAAACGACACGGGACCCCCACGCCATAACTTGGATCTGAATTCCGGTTTTGCAATTGAAGGTGGAAACAGTGGTGGATTAAGGCAGCTTTTCATGCCTGGTCAAAACAGGTTCACGGAGGAGCATTTGCGGGCCACTGCTCAACCGTCTTCGAGTTCTGGAGTGGGTGGGAAACGACGGGAGCCGGACAGTGGGTGGGATCCTTACTCGTTGTCCTATAAACACTCGCAACCTTCACGGAGATGAGGCGCCAGAGTTCCAATTTGAACTGAAATCCTTGGATGGGAGAGATGATTTAAACTAGCATGCAGCCCATTGGCTTCAGTGAGGGAGCAATAGAACGTAATAAAAGTGGGGGAATTGTGAATGTAATATGATTCATGAGATTAATTGCTGAAAAAGAAATTAGGTTTTATTTGTTTTAGTTTTGCTTTTAGTTTCTTGCTCTGAAAGTGCTGCCCCCCAATTATAGGAGCTTGGTACATGTAGCTGTAATTTCTTTCTTATATAGAACCAAAATTTGAAAGGAACTAATTGTCTTCACAGCAGTGTTTTTGCACTCTTCAAAGGGTAGAAAACTAATTTCATTTTCAAATCTTTCGAATATTACTTTCTTTATCAAATTAAGAAGCCAATATGGGTGAAATTCGTGTTCTGTAATTGTATATCTTTCTCGCAAGTGGCTGCGAGTTCTTCAACGTCGGCCTGGTGAGTTTAGTGACGGCTCGACAACATCGACCGTCAGTTCCAATTTTAATTTTGATTGAAATAAATGACAATCTAGCATGCTAATTGTAGCAAATATTTTGAATCTATAACAATATTTTATAGAACCAATGCGAACATCTTTTAGATTTCACATCGAGAGCCATCCGCACATCATATCTATATTTTCGTGCATAGCCAAGACATAATACAACTTCAAGATACCTAACAAAGGCTGAAGACGCCCCATTAATCAATCCAAAATATAATATGAACGAAAACATATTTAATTTTACTAATTTTTTTTAAAGCCAAATTGGACCCGAGTTGCCCCGTGGATTTTTGACAAACCCGCCCATAGAAGCATGCGAAAATATCTTTCTTTGTTTTTTTTTTGGCTTCCTTTTCAATTGTTCCTTTTGTTTTTAGACGAGGGAAAAGAAACAAAAGGGAAGTCACTGCAGCCGTACGATATATCATGGAATCCCATCATCAGCCCATCTTTAGTGGGTTTAAGTGGTGTTACATCAAACACTCAAAATTTCCAAATTTTATTTGAGACGCGTCCTTGTAGACTATCAAGGATTATTTCTTGATAAAGAAATGCCCGTTGAAACTTTGATTGGATGACCTCCATCTTCATGACGTTGAATCACTATTTCCTCACAGGTGTATTAAACAGTGGAGGACCAAATAATATTATTACTGACCCTCTTTAGTCCATAACAGCAGGTAAGCATGAAAGCGAATGCTACCCTGTTGCAGCAGCTGCAATACCCACGTAGAGAAAAAGCAAACCCAATTTCCTCCCGCAAAAGTCGCGGGATGCTTCCCCTCAAACCTCACACTACCTTTGAACTTTCAATACCCGCTTACACGCAAATCCAGCTTTTATCTTTACCCATAGGATGATTTTCACAGTAATCCAACACTCAAGCACAGTCAATAAACAGTACGCTCTCCATTGCCACACTACAGTACAAACAACATTCTCTTGCAAAACCAGATATACATTAAACCTTCTCCCATTAAGGAACCAATTAAAGAAATAGGACCTTTCGATATAGATTGTGAATAAATATCATAAACCAACCAACAAAACAAAATTTAATTGAGTTTGAGTTTGATTGTGAAGAATTTGAAATCACTCTTTATAATACTAAAAACAGGGGGAAAAAAATATGCTTGGATAACCCTAAAGTGAGAATTGAGTTCCAAACTTAAACATGGTCACTTGATCACTAGGAGGAGAATTCATCTCCAAGACGAATGGAAAATAAAAGAGTAACTTTAAGCATAAAAGGACCTGTAGAACAAAAATGGAAGGAAAGATCACAGCGTTGAAACATGGTTGGATTCGAACAAAGAGTTTATAAATCATTTCACTTATAGGTCGATGGATTCTTATATTTTCTATCGCATCATCACTGTGCAGAACTATTGTTATTATTAATTATTAACTCCTGCAAACCAGAGGGCAAAATATGCTGTACTTAACGCATGCTTTTTGATTTTCTAGTACTGCCAGCAAATCTACAATTAAGATATGGTATAAGATTTAAGAACAGATAATCAAAATCTGCAAAGTACACTGATGCATATTTTTAAAATTATACGAAAAGCGGAAACAAGTAGCCTGAGGTTGACAATAACCGTCGGTTTCTCTTTCGATTGCAGTGAAAGTTTTAAGCTATGTTTAACATTAGATTTTCAATTAGATGTTAGATTAACTTTTCGATTAGCTGTAGCTGTTAGCTGCTAGATTAACTTTTAAACTAATTGTTAGATTAGCTATTACATTTAAGTGTTTGGTTCAACTTTTGAATTAGCAGTTAGAATATAAAATTAACAAAAGGGTATTATATATAAAAATATAACTTATTTAAGAATAAAAAATAATTAAAAAATTAGTAGTAGGTGATCATTTTAAACAGCTTTTAATATAAAAGCTATTTCTAATAATTTTTTCAAATACTATTTTAAAAGTCATTTGAAAATCTAAAAGTTCATTTCAAAACTAATACCAAACACCTAAAAAATACTAAAAACTATCTTAAAATCTAAAAATTAATTTAAAAACTAATATAAAATCTTTACCAAACACACATTTAGCCTAGAGAATAGACGAATGTCTACGAAGATACTGTTTGCTATTATTTCTATTTTCAGAATGGATGTTGTTTTATATGTGCAACCCGTGTATGAAAACTTAAATTTAGCTACTCATGGAAATTCAACCAAATTCTGATCAACCGCAGAGAGCATCCGTTTCACCTCCTCATCAACTTAAAACATGGATGATCAACCAAACGTATACGATATCATATATGCACACGTTTTTCACTCTTTCTTCATATTGCTTATTTACATACACATTATGCATCACATAATTTTCACTTTTATGTAAAATTGAGGCTTTCAAAGAGGGATATGGTGATGATGGTGATAATAAGAGAGCCTGAAGCGGACCTGAGAAACCGGAGACTGAACGGCGACGCCATGCCAGCAGATACCGCCTTTACACATCCCGTGAACATGAATAGTATTACTATGATCGGGAGACATCGCATAAGCCGCTTTTCGTGAAACGTCCCACGTGAGCGAGCCGATCAACATCAAACCTACAACAGTAGAGGACAAAATCAACACGAATCCACCGCTGAAACTCCGTCCACATAGCAAACCGTACGCCTTGATTCCTGCGATGACAGCCACGTAGATCGTCGTCAAATTCCCTGTCACCACGTCAGATGCCGTCATCTTACTGAAACGTTCTTCCCTTTTGCTTTTGCTTTTGCTTTAAGCAAAACTGCGGTTAAGTGTCAGAGCAGTGAGAAGAGCACGGAGAAGGCATGGGAGGAAGGAAAGAGAATGAAATTTGATTGTGATTTTCAGAGGGCAGTGGGGTTTTAATTTAATGCCCGGTTTCGGAAAGCCGGGCATTTTAATTATATACCGCATCCGATCACAGTAATGGCAATAATTCTTTCCATTTAATTAATCCTTTTCGGCTTTTTTCAATTTCATTTTTAACTGGTTAATTATTAATTAATTATCACAATTAAAATTAACTCAATATTATATAGTTATTAAGTAAAACTATGTACCATCACCCAATACTATAGCAACCGCCGTTGATCATAGACTGATTAGCCACCTACTCCTTCATTAAATATGCATATTAATGATCAACTCGTACAAGTCAAAGCCTCTAATCTCCTTTTCTTTTCTTTATCTTTTTAAAAAATATCAATTTAATTATTATAATTCTTAAGACTTTTTATCTAATTTGATGATATTTATTAACTGTTGATTTTATAAGATATAAAGATTAAGAAATAGATGTGATGATTAAGATTAATGATTTGATTTAGATAAACCATTCTAAATCGAGCAGATGGAAAGTTTACAATTCATGTAATATGATATGAAGCATACATTCATTGGTTTTGGTTATCCAAAGTGACACGTATGGGGATGGATTGCAGCGGACGGTGCCGTTTCATCTGTGCTGCTAGGTTGAGAAGGAAAAGGAATGATCTGCAAATTATGGGATGGGTTGGTGTGGCTATTTTCTGAATGTGCTCGCGACCGGGACATTAATTTCTGTCGCCTCCAAGTTTGGTATACAATACTCAATTACTTACTTATATCCTATTTAGTTTATTTAATATTGCGGTTGCTTGAAGTCAATATCTTTCTCCTGCGCGTGCCGAGGCTATGAGAATGACGGCAAACCTTTGTTGCGGTCTTTCTCTTCAACCAACCCAAACCCAAACCCAAACCCAATTTACACTTCAACGTCACTTTTCGCTCTCTGCCAATAATGTATTTTCTCAGGAATCCAAGACGATAAAATTTGATATCTAAATTGGATTTGCTGAGACGGTGCATTTAACCGTTCGTTTTGTACCGTAATTATGCATCCTTAGCATTCATGCATGCACGTAGCTGAAGAACCAGCAAGGAGGAACCCAATGCAGGTCTATATTAAAATGCCTAAAGTAGAGTTTAAATATATATTACCTAAGCCTTAAATCAGCAAAGGCTAACACGTTTACTAATAATAATCTTTTATGAATGAATTAAATTAATTAATTTAAATTTTATTTATTTATAAATTAAAATAAATCGAATATCGTTTAATTTAAACTTAATTTGTTTATGTACGAAGTCAAATTGAAATGGTTTATGATTGGTGGATGACTTTGAAGTTTGGAGTCAATTTGAACCCATGGGGCTGGATTGGTCCATGACTAGAACCCAGTCCACTCACAAATGCATGCGAGAATTCCATTACTTTTTTAACAATTATATTAATAATACCAAAAAACCAACTTTTTCTGAAAAATGTAATTTTTTTTGGGATTTTCCATAAATCCTTTTGAAAAAGAAAAAATTTATAAAACTATAATTTATACCTATAATCAATATCAAAAAATAAAATATATATTTTTTCCATTAGGTTTTCAGCTCATCTTACTTTTTTTTTTTTTTTTTTGTTGAAATTTACCATCTATTTCATCACAAATATATTATAGCAAATAGACCATTCTAGAAAAATGCTGGTCTTTTCCGTCAACGGATTTTGAATTTACAATACGATTTTGCCACGTACAAATCGGGGGCACATCTTGACTAGGGGTTTTTAAGTCGATGGTGGGGCCTTCCCAAAACCCTTAATTTCTCCACGTCAACTGCTGGTGTTATTACCAATGAGATTTTGCCACATCGTCGGTTCCAAACAATGACCATCTGATCATCCACGCTGGCGCTATGAGCTTTCCTCTTGTGTCATGCAATCACCGCAAATAAATCATAGCACACACACAGTCTTCACCCATCAGCCAAATCGGAAGTCTCCTTAACTGATAGAAGTTGCTGGAATAGAAACCGAAGTAACAATGGGGAAGTGGACGATTCCTTCCGCTTTGCTACTGTTATGCCTTTTATCTCTCATTTCAGATCAAGGTACTCTTTATCAGTTAAATTCATTTGTTTCTCGATGATTCTGCTTTATTTATTTATTTATTTTTGGTATTTATGTACTGCAAGCTTTCACTAGTTTCATGCTTATGAATCCACCTAACATGTTTGAACTGATAAATTTGGATCTAATGATTCTTTATTCTAGGTCGGAACTTGCACGCAAATGCAGAGGCTGATTCGCAGAATCCTGTCGATCCACTGAAAGTCGAGGAGAAACTCGGTGCCGTTCCTAATGGTTTATCTACTGATTCTGATGTTGTGAAGAGGTGAGTTTTATGCCTTTTCGTGTTCTGCTTCTGTTCTCCCTTCTTTTTTGTGGAAAGACGAAAGCAAAACTCGGTTAGTGTCTACTGATTTGATTCTCAGAATTTAACTTTATGTATTGAAATATTGGGTGAAGGGAGTCTGAGTCAATTTCGAAGAGGTCACTCCGTAGTGATGCTGAGAAGTTCCAGTTCCAAGCTGAGGTTTCTCGGCTTATGGATATCATTATCAATTCTCTATACAGCAACAAAGACATTTTCCTTAGGGAATTGATTTCCAATGCTTCAGATGTAAGCTTATCAATATTTGTTTTTATGATGTTTGCAGGAACTCTTTACCTTATTTTCGCATTAATCGAGTTTCCAAGCATTAAAAGAAATTAATCTTTTGAATTTCAGGCCCTAGATAAGATTAGGTTCCTTGCGCTCACCGATAAAGAGGTTCTAGGTGAAGGGGATAACACTAAGCTTGAGATTCAGGTAAAAAATCACTCATTTAAATACATATGTTGCAATGAAGATTTAGTATGTTTCTACAATGTTGTTGATTTTCTGGAAGGAGTTTTAATTGTCGTAAATGTTGTTGATTCATATCTTATGATTTTGTTTCATGTGGTGAAACCAGATTAAATTGGACAAAGAAAACAAAATTCTTTCAATTCGAGATAGGGGTATTGGCATGACAAAGGAAGATTTGATCAAGAACTTGGGTACCATAGCAAAATCTGGGACGTCAGGTAGATATATTGCTGCATATCCTTAAGGGTGCAAAATGTGAAACCTTGTTGTGATGTAGTTGTTTTTTTGTTGTACAGCATTCGTTGAGAAAATGCAGACAAGTGGCGACCTGAATCTAATTGGACAGTTTGGTGTTGGATTTTATTCTGTCTATCTGGTTGCTGACTATGTTGAAGTCATCAGCAAACATAATGATGACAAACAGTAAGAATTTCTTGATTAACTTGACAAGCTCTTACAGTTAAATACTGTTAGGCAAGCGTTTCTGAGATAATTAGTTTGGCTAACTGTTTCATCCGTGTAGGTATGTGTGGGAATCAAAGGCTGATGGAGCATTTGCAATCTCCGAGGACACCTGGAATGAACCACTGGGACGTGGAACAGAGATTAGACTTCATCTCAGAGATGAAGCAGGAGAATACTTGGAGGAGAGCAAATTGAAAGTCAGTATCTTCAACATTATTTCATTTTTATATTATCATTTTGGGATATGCTCAAAGAACTCTTCTTGGTCTTTAAGTCCCTAAATTTGATTTTTTTTTTCCGTCAAAGTATGCCTTTGGGATAATTTTCAAGAATTTTGTGATCATCAGGGAAAAATTGAAAGCTTTTGTCTGACTACTTGTGCTATATTGTTAAATTAGGTGAATCAAATCTGTTAATTATTTATACATCGTGATTTTCATCTAGTGTTGAGAGATACATATACTGATTCTGAAGGCATTAAATGATTTTATCTCTTCTGGTTGACCTGAAAATATCCTTTCCTTTTTCTCCTCTCTGAGCCAGTTTCCTGTGAATTAGGGCTAAACATCAGTTTAGACCTGCATGCTATAATAATTTAATACCTGCAGGAGCTGGTGAAGAAATACTCTGAATTCATCAACTTCCCTATTTATTTATGGGCAAGTAAAGAAGTTGATGTGGAAGTTCCCACAGATGAAGATGAATCGAGCGATGAAGAGGATAAAGGTAGGCACTATTTTAGTGAATTGTTACTGTTGGTCACTATTGTTATGTGGAATTGTTTAGAGTCAAACAACTCTTGAATTCTTATTGTTTGTTCCATTGTTACTGATAGCTGAAAGCAGTTCTGAGGAAGAAGAAGAGTCTGAGAAAGCTGAAAGTGAAGATGCAGAGGAAAAACCAAAGACTAAAACGGTGAAGGAAACTACCTATGAGTGGGAACTCTTGAATGATGTCAAAGCTATATGGCTCAGAAATCCAAAGGAAGTAACAGATGAAGAGTACGCAAAATTCTACCATTCTCTTGCTAAGGTAGTTTTCCATGTTTTTGTTCTTCTACGATCAAGAATTTCAGTGCAAGAAATTTATTTAATTCTAAATACAATGTTTTTGTCGGCACTAAGGCATCTGATTTTGGAACACACAGGATTTCAGTGATGAGAAGCCTTTGGCTTGGAGTCACTTCACAGCAGAAGGCGATGTTGAATTTAAGGCTGTCTTGTTTGTGCCTCCAAAGGCTCCTCATGATCTTTATGAGAGTTACTACAACACTAACAAATCTAACTTGAAACTGTACGTCAGACGTGTTTTCATTTCAGATGAATTTGATGAGCTTTTGCCAAAATATCTGAGCTTTTTGAAGGTACAAAATACTAAAATATCATCTTAGTTGGTCTGTCAAATAATTAGAGGTAGTTTTCACTTATCAGCGACACATTTGGAGCAGGGTCTTGTTGATTCCGACACTTTGCCACTGAATGTTTCCCGAGAAATGCTTCAACAGCACAGCAGCTTGAAAACAATTAAAAAGAAACTTATTCGAAAGGCCCTTGATATGATCCGCAAAATTGCTGATGAAGATCCTGATGAGGTCAATGACAATGATAAGAAAGGTATAACTGTGAATAGTATTCTCCCCTTAAAAGATTGTTATTAACTAACTCTATTTGTAAGCCAAATCACGTGTTAATAAGTAGCTTATAGGTTATTTTGTAATTATCGCAATTTTCGTAGTCTGGAGGGACTGACTGTTGATCATATTGCATTCAGATGTTGAGACTACAAGTGATGATGAGAAGAAAGGTCAATATACAAAATTTTGGAATGAGTTTGGCAAGTCTATCAAACTTGGTATCATTGAGGATGCTACCAACAGAAATCGCTTGGCCAAGCTTCTCAGATTTGAGAGGTAATTTCCTAGTTTCATTCTATGTTTATGTCATTTTCTTTTTCCCTGTGGTAATAGTCTCACAGTTCTGAGGTGATCACTTCTGGTCATTTAATCTCCTCATGCAGTACAAAGTCCGACGGTAAACTGACTTCTCTTGATCAGTACATTTCAAGAATGAAATCTGGGCAAAAGGATATCTTTTACATCACTGGTCCAAACAAGGAACAGTTGGAAAAATCTCCATTCCTGGAAAGGCTCAAGAAGAAAGGCTATGAGGTATGATTTGAAGGATCTGGATCTTGAATCTTATGTTTTCATATTTATTTCTTTGTGCTGAACTGGTATATTTTTTCCATTTTATATACTGATTCCATTGTTTCTTTCTGGTTTGTCATTGTTGTCAGGTCATTTTCTTCACAGATCCAGTAGATGAATACCTGATGCAATATTTGATGGATTATGAAGACAAAAAATTCCAGAATGTCTCTAAGGAGGGCCTAAAACTTGGTAAAGACTCCAAAGTTAAGGAACTTAAGGAATCGTTCAAGGATCTTACCAAATGGTGGAAAGGTGCTCTTGCCAGTGATAACGTGGATGATGTAAAGATTAGCAATCGTTTGGATAACACACCTTGTGTGGTTGTTACATCTAAGTATGGGTGGAGTGCAAACATGGAGAGGATAATGTCATCTCAGACTCTGTCAGACGCTAGCAAGCAAGCGTACATGCGTGGTAAGAGGGTGTTGGAGATAAACCCCAGACACCCTATCATAAAAGAGCTTCGGGAGAGAGTGGTCAAAGACCCTGAGGTACGACCTTTAGAACTTTTGCCTCAAAATGTGTTGCTGTGGGATCGTCTTGTCGTGTTTTTCTTTTTGTGGATTTACCACCTTACAAAACGTGGATTGATCCATACTAATGGTTCATGGCTTCATTCTTAAAGTTACTAGTGCCTTTGACGGTTGATTTACTTTTTTTTTACATCCTAGACACCATTAATTGGATTTTGCTTGGCTGTATTAATTTTGCTGGACTTCGTGGCTAGGAACCAGCTGCTAGGTTACTTTCAGTACGATGGACTTGTTATTAGTAAGCTAGGTTATATGGAGTTGAGGCGTACTAGGGTGTGAGAATAAGATTTTAGTAGTGAGCACCGAGCAAGAGGGGGTAGCTCATGGCCTTAACAGTGGCTAGGTCCAATAGCCTTGGGGCCGAAAGGAACACCTGGCTAGAAAACAATAAGTACCATTCTCTAAGTGCGTGTTTGCATGCCATGCTTGTGATGTCTTTTCAAAAAGAAAAAAAATGCGTGGAATTAATGGAGTAGTAATTCTGCACGTTAACAAAGTGATTTCGTTTTCCGCATGCAAGTAGCTTATATGAAATCATGTCACTTGAACGATTTCAATTCGCTACCGTGGTAGCTGTCTACAGTGTTGGACCTTGGCTGCATTTCTCCGAATTATCTGCATGTACGTGAGATATTGTGTTATATCATCTAAAGTTTCTACTGTTAGCTAACGAGTCTTCTCCTCCAGGATGAGAGTTTAAAGCAAACAGCACAGCTCATCTATCAAACAGCAGTAATGGAGAGTGGCTTCATGATGAATGATCCTAAGGATTTTGCATCCCGTATCTATAGCTCGGTGAAATCTAGCCTAGATATTAGCCCGGATGCGTCCATCGAGGAGGAAGATGATGCAGAAGAAACTGAAGTCGAAAGTGAAGCCGAAACGAAAGACACTACCAAGGGTGAAGCTGAAGTGCCTAAAGATGATGCAGATACTGAACCATCTGTTTCCAAGGATGAATTGTAGATTGCCCTAAGCATGGATTCTATTCCATCTTTTCTCCACTCCTGTGAAAGGTTCAAAACAATGCATTTTGCATTTTTCAATTTGTCATACTTTCAAAACTCTAGTCCCTCGAGTTAATGTAATCATACAATCAGGAATTTTGCTTTTAGCATCCAGTTGAGATCGAATGGTTTTATCATCCTTCTTTTCCTTGTTAGCCTTAGACGGTGGTGCGTCGAAGCACTAGAATGTTCTATATATGTGGTTAGTGCTTGGAATTAGATCTATGGGACAAACAATCTTATGTTTCAAGTCGAGTCTTCCCTTTCTACCATGTGACAATTAATATCATGAATCTTCGTTTCCAATTGCGCTCGTAGTTATGCGAGGGACCGGATATTTATTCTACTTGCCTTCGAAACTTGTATTTGGGATCATCCACCTTTCTGATTTCGTAATGAAATCTTTACATTCCTTTGAAAATGGTGGGCATGTTCCACCCCACCAAACCCCTGAAACAGCTGGGTTGCTGTTGAGTTATTATGCATCTTTTCCTCTCAAAACAAAACAAGTGATGGGTTGAGTTATTTGTTGCACTTTCTAGCACACGTTAGAAGGCCCAGTTCTTGGAGACTTGAAACGAAATCATTTTTATGAATTATCACAATTGAAATCTATTTGCCAGCCAAAAAAAAAAGAAGGAAGTACATGAATTAAATTGTTAACATATTAATGACCGGAAAGAAGCCTTGAACATTCAGCAAAGATATTTACACTTTTCACATGGATGCTGGCCAAAATTGCAAAAAGTTGGTCATTCAAGCTAAATATCAATCCTTGGTACAGTTGAGTTTCACGATAATAAAAAGAATAATGTATCAAACGTAAAGAAATGTCTTAAATTTCAAAGATCATTCAAGTTACAATATAGAAAATAGCATTTTTTCCAAGTTGGTATAATTAATATTTTCTTTTTATGCCATATGATATCAACTTGTTGATGAATGACAGTTCAATTTATTTAATTTATTTTCTTTTTTGAGAGTAATGTTCTTTTTTTTTTTCGAATACTTACAAAAATAAGAAAGCAAAAGGTTAATGCATAGCATTTCCCATTTTTCACGTAATGTCATGATTAAAGTATAACTAATCTCCATCTGATTTGTGGACTAGTATAATTAGTTGCTTAACCAGCATATGAATTAATGGAGAAGGGAATTTTACAAAGAATGAGAAGCAATGAAAAGGTGAGGCCACGCATGGCAGCATACATCTCTCAGACAATATCATGACACTTGCTCTTGCAGCTAACATCAGTTCATGATATGATAAATAAATCTACCAATCTTGCAATTCCAGCAAAGTCGGATTTTTTTTTTTTTTAAGCACCCACCCACCCACCACATTTGCTCAATATTCACAAGAAAGCAAACCCCTTTTTTTTTCCTTTCTAAACCAATGATAACAATATATATATTTTTTATCCTCAATCTGGAATATCTTTTTCCCTTTCTTTTTTTCTGGCTTTAGAATACAAATCCTTCACACTCCAAAAGCAATTTCTTTTTTTAAAAAAATATTCAGAAGGTATGGATTGTCATGCTTCCTGAAATAAAATTCTTTTTCCCAACTTTTCCTATATACATGTGTGGCCTGGAAAATTGGCTTTACAATCTGGAAGTTATGATAAACTACCCCTGACACCTTTCCTCCGAATGGAAAACAGCCCTACGGAAGTAGGAAAGAAAGGAACAGGAAGGGAATCGTAGAAGCAAGCAATGTATAGGGCCAAGCTGAAGAATGAGTTTTTGAGGAGTCACCTGTGAAAAGGTTTGGCAACCATGAAATGCCGTCCTCATTCGGGTTATCCCCTGATCCATTTCCAGATCCATTTGTCGTGCTTGTACCCGTAGTTGAAGTCTGAGATGGGTCACTTGCGGTGGCAGATTTTTGACTGCATTTAGATGAACAAAAAAGGTCATCACTAAGCACGTCGAAATGCATATATAAACAAATATATTTCGGTATAAAAAAGAATTATATAGATAAGCGCGGTTTCATTTTCAATGTCCAAATCATTCAGTTGATTATATGCCAAGCATGTTCCTTTCTGTAAACCAAACTACTCTTTAGCTTGAAGCGTACAAAAGTAAAGAAACGATTCGGGAATATTGAAAGAGACAGAGAGAGAATATTTACAGATTCACTTAATACAATGACAGGAAAATTTAATATTTGATTAAGATAATAAAATGCAGAAAGAAATTAAGTTAACAAGGAAAATGGAAGCATTGTATATGATCCTTAATTACCTTGGTGATGAAGGGCAGAAGGTGATCATGTAATCAGCTGCTGTGCATGTAAATGTACTCGTGGCGTCATCGTAGGCATAGCTATACGATCTGGGACAAGCCGCTTTGAACATTTGTGAATAGGAGGACGGCTTACATGTGTCGGGTGTAGCATACGCGCCGCTGCAACAGTATTCCGGCGTTCCAAAAGCCTCACAAGCGCTCTTACAAGCCTCACCGGAACCCACCCGTAGTTCGTTCGGGCATCGCTGGTTCAAATCGGTTACACAACCTGTTGACAAACAACTGCCTGACCCTCCATTGGGTTCAATGATCATTGGTACGTTATATCCGTCAACTAGACTAACGTCGTAAAAATCTTGGGTTCCTGACCCGACTGTGAATTCTGCTAAAGTTGCAGGTGGCTTGGCATTTTGACCATTGCATGCGATTAGGTTAGAGCCACAGTCACCAGTTAGACAACTACCTTGACCTGTTGCCGGGTCAAATGTGCAACCGGTCCTTCCCCAGAATCGACCCGACCAATTCGGAGGTGATTGGAAGGTGCGAGAACCGCCCGATGGCAGCTCAAATCCAGTGCTGTCTAATGCAGGACTGCCAGCATTGGCAAGAATACCAGGCCAAACTGTATATCCGCATTTGTTCGTAAGTGTAAATGAAGCACCCCATACACCTGCAATCAGAAATACGCTAACTCATAAGCCATTTTTAATTAATTAACATACATGAATGAATGAAAACGCACCGATTTTTCAGAAGAAAAAAAGATCAATTACCTGTGCAGATTGTAAGTAAAGTGATGAGGGTGATGAACAGGGCAGAGTTGGAGAAGAAGGAATCCATTTAAAGAGAATAAAATATAAGATAAAAACAGAATGGCCACGGATATGGGTTTAATACGTACGATGAAATTAAGATACAAAAGCGTTGTTCTAATAGTAGAAGAAAGACTGCATTGGGTTGATACGGAATAGAGAGGGGAGGGAAGATAAGGATTTTGCGCCTATAAAAGTAAAGAGATGAGCGAGGCTTGGAAAGATGGATGGATAGATAGCTACGAGAAAATGAGAAACGAAAAGGGAGGATTTGATGGGATGGGAAAGAAACTAATGTCATCTGCTCTCTGCATCATTCATGTTCATATATATAAAAATGGTGGAAGTTTGGACAAAAACAACCGATCTGGTTTAAAGAAACGCAGGGGGGTCCCCCTGCCACGTCACCCTGAGGACCTCCCATCCCAGAGTCAAATTTAGGAAGAAGCTGCTCTCATGCTATCCCCCTCTTCACAACCATTTTAATCATAATTTGGATTTTATTTTATTTTAATTTACATCTTTTAATGGCTAAACATATGATATTTTTGTTTATTTAAGTCAATCTCACATTAAAATTATTTCTGATTTAATCAAGATTATTATTTAATTCAAATATTAATGAAAACTCTGAAGGAATTTACTTTGCTTCTTGGAATTAAAATTAAAACCTCTTCTTATCCTACTTTCTGAGCTTGTGGTTGAGATAGAATTAGTATCAATCTTTATTATTATTTTATCATCCAATTACTTTGTTGGAGGTGTAAAAGCTACATGGGTGATAGTATCCACAGTTTGTCTTGTTGAATTTATTCACAAGGGATAGACCGCATAAAGAAACCAACCCAATAATGTTAATCATCATGAATGCGTGTTTATATATTATATAGACAGTAACTTGAATAGGATCAAATGGTGTAGATTCAGCTTCAATGGCAGATTACAATAATCAAAGTCATTCATGTACTATTAGACAGGATGTGCATGGCTTTGTCAAAAGCATCTTTGAGTTGCAAAGGATGATACTTATTCCACCTACCAAGTTCACCAACAATCAGTTTCATATGTACACATATATAATATACGATATGCAATTCTTTACATTTCTGTGGTATGATGAGATCAGGATTATTCTTGGGAATATGAGTTGTTTGATTGATGAATTCATCAATGTTATTTTCTAAAAGCCATTATTCCATATCCCTTTCCCACTTCATTTCCTGCAAACTCAACTACGATCACATTCCCTCTACAATACTACAATGTCCCTACATTCTCATGAGTTTTCACAATTATCCAAAATTTGATGCATTTATCTCTATTACCATATAATCAATTCTGCATCGTCAAACGTCTCCCCCTTCAAATAATTACTTAAACTAGAAATACATTTATTATTTTAATTTTAATATCACTTGTAAGAATTTAAATATTAATTATTCTCTTAAAATTAATATATATATATATATATATATATATTCGATTTACATAAATATTTATAACATTCCAATCAAAATTTAATCATTAAATAGGAAAAAAACAACTTGAAATGGGAGGGAAGAACAAGGATAAGTGAAAACGAAAACACCCAAAAACTGGGGATACATAAAATGAGGTGTAGAAATCAAGTGGGCATGGGAGAATGTGGTAAATAGGCATTGGCTACTTAGATTTGGTCACTTCTTATATGGTAATGCAAACATTTTTCCGGTGCATTCGGTGACTGACACTTGCATGGATAATTGAGGCTACCATCGTGGGGCGGTGGGGGCTTTGCTTTGCTTTGCTTCGTGTATTATTGCCATCGATTTGCTACCTTAACTTTTGCCACGTGTTCGGCCATCCATGTATCACCGACTTTCAGACACGGGCTCCGTTCGTGCCGCCGCCATCTACCACCCACTCAAAGATGCCCATCAAAAACAATTTGAGTAAAGCTTTGTTACGTGGCCTTGGGTTGTTCGTAAACCGGTGGATCACCATTGATGTTGGGTTAGATGCATGGACAAAATCTATAAAATCAAAGACAAAAAGACCATCTAAAATATGGATACTGGGGAAAATTAGATTTAAAAGTTACTGAACCAGCGAGAAAGACAGAAATAATTTATAAAAGGCAAATAGAGAGAAAAACTTGGGAGGTGAGTAGGAAGGAAGTTGCTTTAGAAACTAGTAAAAAGAGAAGCCTATGATGCGCTGTCATTATTAATGCTCTTCCACCTCATCCTGTCCTAGCTGCCTTTGGAAGCCACTTAATTGTGGGGTCTCCCTTTGATTCTCCTCTCCTTGCATAAGTTTACTAAAATGCCCTTATGAAGCTGCATCTTCCCACCAATGTCAGGATGGCCGAGTGGTCTAAGGCGCCAGACTCAAGTTCTGGTCCTCGAGAGAGGGCGTGGGTTCAAATCCCACTTCTGACATTCATTTTCCCCTTTATTTCTCCATTTTTTCAAAACTTATTTCTGCACTCCTGAACTTCCAATTTTTATAATGGAAATAAATATGTGGAATATTGGTAGAGCACATGTGAAGGTATTGAGAGGATAAAGGAAAAGTTGATGGAGCTTTCCAAGTGGAGATATGCATATGCATGGCTCAACATTTGTGTCCACGTTGGCTTTTCTTTTTATTAAAGTATCCAATTAAAACCCATATATGCTAATTCCTAAAGCATGCAACCAAGTTCACTGAAACTTCACTACTTCAAGTATCTCTGTGTGCGTGTATATATATATATTGTGAGTTTGTTTCTATGCGAAACTTAGAACAAAATAATATTAATGGTCAAACATAGTAAAAAGAAAAGTTAATTAATACGTTAACACGTGGCCATGCATTAATTAGTGTCATGAACCTTGGTAGTAATCATTTTATAAAGTTGCTCAAATTAATGCTAGGTCGTTAAGAGGATAAGATTGCAGGAGTTTCATTTCATTACATGGTATGCTGCTGGTTGTTGTTGACCATGCACGTATATATATATATAATTATTAGTTGATGACATGCAAAAGTGCAATATCTACGTTGCTTACTTTATGTACTTTTTTCCATCTGAAGGCATGAATTGCTAACAATTTCTAATATGTACGTCTCAGCCGCAGTATCTTTTAGACGAAATCAGCATTTACAGTCAGGTGATAGAATAGTAACAGTTGTTCGTCTGTAGCTGCTGACTATACATGATGTGGAGGTCATTATAATTAACCTGCTAGGCTGATTCAATCTGTCAACTTTCTGTCACGTTTCAGCCATCATCAACTCATAATTTCTTTCAAGGATTATATGAGCCCACAATAATTAACCGGATTTTCCAGCATAAAGTTTGTAAACAGTACGGACAAGATAGATTAGATCATGTGGATAAATATTAGTGAAACTGATCAACAACTTTATCTATGTTACTACAGATTGCTTGCTAGCACATAGGATGGCGATACACCAAATGGGTTATCAAAAAGATGCATCTTGGTGCAATAAAATCAGCGTAGATAGATAAGGCTGTGAAGGACGTGGGGCGAAATTTCGAAAGCAAAGATTAGGCTTTGGAGTCAACAGTAGTTAATACCAAAAATGCAAATTGACAATCCCTGGTGTTGAGCCACTTTTACTTGTTAATTGATGATCGTTTCAAACATTCGGGTGTGGAAGAATGATCTTTGACATGTTACCTGTCGTGTAAAGTAAACAATATGGATAACTGCTACTGTAATATATGTTTTCTTTCCCCAACATGCTTTTCCTTTACAAATAAATTTTGCTTTCTTTATAGAAAGATTTGCGTCACCCTAGCTCACAATATATATAGATAGATATAGATAGATATACATTTCAACATTTCCAAAAAGTATTTTCCTTTTCCTTAGAACTTTGCTCCATTCCTACATTTTCAGTTGTTTGAAAGATCTTGTTACAACTTTCCCTCATCTTTATCTTCATCTTCATCTTCTTTGCTTAACTTTAACAAAATTCATGTATTTATGTCTTGTAAGTTGGAAGCAAAAAAAAGGGGAAAAAATATAGACTTTTAGACTTGATTGAAAATCTTAGAGCTCCCCATGTAATTAAAACCCATTTGCATTTGAATTTTCTGGTATATATATCTATACATTACATGTATGTACATAAATTGAACAGGATGATAGAGACAACCGACATGCTTTCGCTCAGCTGCCAACTTTATAATATCATAAAGATCGTCATAAATTAACAATCTTGATTATAGTTGGAGGTCAAAAAGGAAAGACATCGAATAGGTGTAAGTATGACATCAAAAGAGAAGCTGCAAGCATTGTTTTACATTTAGACATTCCATTCCATCCTTTTCATAATCCCTCGGAATAGTGAAGCAACCATCACTAGCTTCCAAGCTAAGTTTTTGCCCCTTCTTCTGTATATAAAAATAATGCTCAAGAGAACGAAAAAAAAAAAAAAGAAATATTAGATTACATTGAATGGAGTAACGTTAGCATTATACATGGAATCATCTGAACCATGCATTAGTGGAAAAAGGCTCATCTTCATATATATGTAAACTGATTACACAAAACCATGATAAAAAAAAAGGAAAGAAAAAGATTCCAAAGTATTCAATGAGTTAATCAAATGAATCGACATCAATTTCATATGCAAGAAACATAATTTAAAGAAGAATGACGAAGCATTTTGGCGTTTAGGAAGCTTCGGGGCTTAAAGGTTAGGGCTTGGGCCACTTAGAAAAGTTCATTCGTAAATCCTCCTTTTGGGTCGTAAACCATGATTTTCTTCTCATTTTTGAACTGGTAGAAACGTAGAATAATTCGTAAAATTAACGAATAATGTTGATGGAGAACTATGGTTGATGAAACTACGTTATTGTGGATAAGGTCAACTGCCAAACTTACAAGAACGCATTCTCCTTGCCTTTGCCTTAAATATTCTAAGTATTCTATTCAACTTGGATCCACCATTATCATATTATTTTAGAACAGTAAGTGTAATTTTTTTTTTAAAAATGAAAAAGTGACACAAGTCTCTACGCAACCCTGAATGGCGATATTTAATTTAACAAAGGTTTCTTTCAATTGCGTAAAGAGCGCATTACCTGAACAAGATCATGCAAAAAGGAAGAAAAGGGTTCTTTTCCAACTCTAACTACGAACTGTTTACAGGGATTGAGCGAGTCAAAAATGGACGCATGACGAGTCATATCACATCCCTCCTCGTTGGTAATTCAGTTTTCAGGCTGTGAAAAACGATTCATGTCTAGTCATGCAGATTCATTGGTTTGACTTGTTTTATATGAGCATGTGCTCTTTTAACGATAAGATAATGTATTTTTCATCCCGTTTTCACTTGGCTGCATGCATCTTCATGTTCACGTAGCTATCACTCTGTCTCAGACTTTGACGATCGAACTTTCCTTGGTAAAAACAGATTTCTGTTTCTAAATTTTGATTTTAATTTAAAAAGTAATTATATTATAATTAAATGATACAGAAAAGGAGTCATATTCAAAATCAAGAATTCGGAACGATTTAGTTACGTGGCGTTGAAAACGAAAGAAGAGAAGGTTGAATGTTGCTTCTTTGACATGTGGTTGATTATGGGGTGCGGCGGGCCATGCGGACGGGGAATTACACGATTGCGAGAATATGAATATCCAAACGTATTGAAGCAGTGGACATGTTTCTCAGGCTTACAGCACAGCACGTTCTTCTCGTTCCTATGACAGAGCACGCGTCGGTAGAGTGGTGTTGCCATGTGTGACGACTGAATTGGATTACCATCTTCGTTTCTTGATGGTTACGTGTTATGGGCTTTTTCTTGCCCCATATTGATTTCACCCACTTATCTAATGAACATATTTTATATATACAATGGCTGCAAATAAAAATGATTATAGCGTAATGGATGGCTAAGCTTATGGTATCGAGTCTCTATCATGGAAGAAGTCAAATTGTGCTTTGTTTTTTGTAATAGCTAGATCAGCTAACATGGGATGTTCCATTGCGAAAACTTAGTTTCAAGGGAGGATGGAAAGGAATAATTAAAGGAAAGCATATTAACTTGTTCAGGTACTCATCTTTCTGACACAAGTTGTAGGTGTGAGATGTGAATTGGGTTTTGTGTTATTAATACACCACACTAACCTTAAATTTGTCAACTATAAAACATCTCAATCGACACCAAACTCTTTGTTGGCTTTGGTCTGTAATGGAATTTAGATGCCTTTCTTGTTGTTCCCACTCTTTGAAGGAATAACAACTTGGAGATCAATTATTGAAATATGAGCATATTGCTTATTTCAGCCTGACACAGCCAGTAGTATAGGATTTGAATGTTGCAATTAGAATCTGCCCAAAATCATTGTCATCGTCAAACAAGCTGTAGTATATTTGCAAGCTGTTTTGGAAAAATTCTGATTCCTGATGGAGTCGACATTGTTTTTTTCGTGGGGTATTCAAAAAGCATGTGTTTATAAGATGGGAAATCGAAACCTCGTTAAACTGATATCAGATTTTTTAAGATTTGAATCAGAGTTGTGAATAATGGTTAGGGGGTGAGAGTATGGCAGGAAAGGAAAATGAGAATGTGGATTGCACCCTGTGATGGTACACGCATATGATTGATGTAGGTTGGAAAATTACTAATCAAATAGTAGCGTCACTGTCCACGCCTCAAACACTCTTCAAGTTGTTTAATACTTTATATTATCTGATCCACTAGTATATAAATTACTGTTCCATGAATTGTATATATATTTATGTGAAAATGGAAAGAGACAAAAAGGGGGTTCTAAAAATAATAAGAGAATTTTCATTTTATTGGCACCAAATGCGGTGGTTACATAAATTATAATTCTGGACCAACAAATGAATCCCCCCCCCAATCATGCTATAGTAATTAGAAAGAATTAATATCTATTCTAGATAAAGTATATTAATATATAATCTAAGCTGAACTGGAATGGCCTGTTTCATGCATTTTGCACCACTCTATCCTCCCCTCCCCACTACTATTAGTATTGTTTCGACGTCTGTTCGTACAAAACATGAAATTGCTAAAAGTAGGGTGCGGGTGTTTATCAATTAGACGGGTAAGCTTTTTCATCCATGACTCACCACCAAGCTACCCAGGGCCCAAAACGTGGGTCACATGTCCTGGACCCACAATCCTCTGCTTGGGCCATTCTTTCCTATATATAAATATATATATATATATATATAGTTGGTTGTTTTGGATGTTACCTGGGCCTACCCTTTCCCCCAACCCCTCGAAAGTGTATACCTATTTTCTAGATTAAAAAAGAGAAAAAGACATTGGCTTAGAAGAGGTGCCTCAACTGCCACATAGCTACTATAATGCTGGTTACACCAGCGATGGCATGTGATCTGAGATCATGGTTAATGGACGGTGATGCTCCACTCTGATCCAAAGCACCTTCATACACCATGGTGCTGTTGATCAGAGGATTGCTTGTGCCTGTAGTGGACGCGTCTGTGCTTTGCCCTTGGGATGCTTTTTGGCTGCAAAAAAGAAATAACCGTTAGCCTCTGGACATCACGCATATATAATGAAGGTGGTTTGTAATGATTGGATGCAAAAACAAGCAGGCATAAGAGGCCGTTGCAACAACGGTAAGCTTGGAAGAAAGAGGTGAATTTATATAGGGATTCGAGAATGGGTGTCTGGGCTTGTGTGCCTTTTGTCTGGCTTTGCGGACCGCATGTGCCTTGAAGTTAAAAAAGGCACTCCCATGGCAGTAACGGTTTAAAAATACGTACCTTACTTAAATAATAAGGTACAGTATCATTTTAATTTTATAAAAATAATATTTAGAAAATGGTTATAAAATAAGTTAAAATGAATTTCAGGGGATGGTAAATATACCTGGTGCTTGGGGTCGGGCAAAAGGTGATGGTATAGTCGGCAGATGCACAAGTAAAAGTACTCGTTTTGTCATCGTAAGCATAGCTGTAAGCACGTGGGCAGGCGTTCTTGAAAATCTCAGAATACGATGACGGCTTACATGTATCTGGTGTAGCATACGCCCCGTTGCAACAGTATTGCGGTTCCCTAAATGCTTCGCACGCGCTTTTACAGGCTACACCGCCACCATCTGTGCTGGTAACTTTAAGCTCCGACGGACATGCTCCGTTTAAATCCACCACACAGCCAGTGCTACGGCAATTCTCGCCAGAGCCACCTTGAGGTACTACGAGCAAAGGAAGGTTATAACCATCGACGAGACTCACATCAAAGTAATCCATGCCGCCATAACCGTCAATCTTGAACTCAGCAAGCGTGGCAGGTGGAACAGCGCCGTTTCCGGAACATTCCATCTTACCGGAGCCGCAATCACCGGTGAGGCAAGAGAATTTGCCAGTGGAGTCCTCTGAGCAATATGTACGACCCCACAAACGGCCGCCCCATGAAGAAGGTGCGGTAATGGTCTTTGTTTCGCCTTGTTGGAGAACGAAACCGGTAGTAGAGAGTGCCGGCGAGTCAGCGTTTGACAGAATGCCAGGCCATACCTCGTGATCACATTTATTCGTTATCGTGAAAGTTGTTGAATCAACCCCTGCAACAACAACAAAAAAGAAGATTTCAGTTCTGAAACAGAGAATTAATTTGATGTCATCATGGGCATTAAATGGTCATTAGAAATACCTGGAATCAAAGAATGAGTAATAAAGAGAGAGAATAGAGGAATCAATAATGCTAATGGAGCCATTGTTGGTCAACAACTGAAATGTAGATTGTTTCTTTCTTCTGCAAGAGAAATCAGAGAGGTAATGAGGGTGTGAGATTCTGCCAGGCTGTGATCGAATGGGGTATTTATAGAGGGAAGGGTGCGTATTTGCTTAGCGATGATGGAACCCACAAAATAAAGACAAAATCAAAATCTTTTTATTAATTTTTTTATCGCTGACAGGGGGGTGACCTTTTGGATATTGCTGTAGGCCGATACGGTGTCGTTTAAGTTGGTTAGGTTTGCTTGGCACCAGTAATATTTTGAAAATCCTGACAATCCAATACATTTGAAAGTGTTTATTTGGGACATTATTATGTTGCTATGAATTTACGCAACTGTATCAGAATTAAATTGTTGTGGAATATTGTGTTTTCATATCATGGAGGACTAAAGGGGATTAAGTGCGAGCATTAGCATATGAATGGATGGCTAATGTTCTACAATAAGAATGCAGAGCCCTTGACTAACACCCACCAGATTTGTTAGATTTAGGTACCCATAAATCATAAATAGTTTAATAAAAACCCTGATCCATCTTCAATATGAACAACGAGATTAATATGTGCCAATAATAATAAGAGAAAGGTTCATAGTCCACCTGCTGTATGCCATTATTATGTTCTAGTGGAACATTACTTTAATAATTGACCTATTGAAAATTAAATTATTCATAATGCATAATAACATTCCTAATTTCAAAGCAATTTTACTAAAACAACTTATAAAGGAAGTTGCTTCCTCACCAAAAATACCCCATTGGGATTTTTCCACTTTTAATATTCCAGAGCTTGGTACTGAAGCATCAATGAGCCCTGTAAATGGGGGCCAGAACAGAGTCAAGTCAAGTGCGGCTTGCGGCCTTTGCATAATGCTTGTCTACCTCTAATATTTATATTCTTCAGGAGTCATCTTTGGCAATTTTTATGTTATATAAAGCTCACGTTTTTCTTTCAATTTTTTCTTTTTTCTTTTATTATAAAGTCAAAGCTTCGTAAGCCATATTCTTCTGATCAGACGACCCATCCAGAAATGTTCCACAAGCAACTTGTTTAAGTTGGTCTGACAATTTGAGGGATCAGTTCCTCCCAATATATGCATGGAAGTTCAACTTCCAAACTTCCCGTGTATTTGTTCAACTGCCTGGAGTTTGGTGTCTGTCTAATTATCTGTCGGTTCTTCCAAGAAATCAGTTGCTGCCCAGAAACCAGGCTTATCAGAAAGCAACAACTCATCCATCAATTCTTCCAAATACTCTGAATGCTGTATATATCTCTAACATGTAAACACACCCATGAGTTTGATATTAATTAAACGGTTCTTAATAATGCAAGTTGATGGCGTTGGAGACTATTTGATGGAAGAAAATTGAGCCACCAGCTTGGACTAGCTCAACTAGAATCAAGTTTTACATGTTAGCAACCTTGGCACGATAACTCCAGAGGCCCAGTAATTGGTTATTTTAATCTACTAAATGGCAGCAGTTAAGACCCGTCAAACCAAAAACCAAAACCAGTCCAATCAATAAGATGAATCTTGGTATGCATTAGGTTTATTTAATATTACATATTGGTGTAGATGTTGCTTGGGGTCAAATAACCTGTACAAGAATCTTCATTTGTCTTAGGCAGCTAACCAAGTTACTGACTCGTACTGAAAAGGATGTTTATTGGTATATGGCAGTTTTTCAATACTTGTTAAATCTGAACATAATACAATCAAGTCTAGTCAGGATGACTGGGATTCGACAAAGAAAAGGTAAAAAAGGATTGAAGGACTCTGTTTGAACACCAAATGCGCAGTCGGCTGCCATTCAGGTAGTCAAAAGTTGTTGCGGTTTATCCTCGAAGAAAATTAATATATGAACATATCAACTACAAGACAGTTTGTTGTCAATGACAAGGCTGATGCCCCCAGAATTCGTTCAATGAACCCAAATAAAGAAGGATGTCTTTTAGCTGAAAAATCGAACCGACTGCATGCAGTTTGGTATAGAGGCAGCAAATGCGATTATCAAAACTAATTGATAACCTATTCGCATCATATATCTATAATATATATATATATATATATATATATATATTCACGTGGTATCTCTGTAGCAGCAATTATAACAGTGTAATTTACAACTTTCGTATGCATTTTTTTTTATTGGAATGAATAACGTTTGAATTAATGAATGCATATGTATTGTATTTGTATTCAAATTCTATTTTTCTTTGTATTTCTTTGAAAAACGGAGAATAAATGTCTGTCGAGTGCCCATCTAATTCCCCATCTCTACAAATTAATTTTCTGAGTCAGCTTTGGGACCAGAAGTTGATATTAGCTGAACATTTGTCAAGCAAAAAAAAGCTATTACAGATGGCCCCCTGATCAGCTAGAAAATGACGTTAGATTATCACTTTGGCCAGCACTATGTCTACACATGTTCTCACTCTAAATCTGGTAAATCCTTTAACATAAAAAAGTTTCCAATATCAGTTCCCTGTTTTGACTGATACAGTAACCCTTTTTGGACTGTACGATGTTCCTGGTAACTGTTTTGGATATAAACTGAGGTCAATTTGGATTTTATTCCAATATACAAGTGATTCCAAGAATCTTGGGATGATCGAAAGTAAAACCAAGTTGTGAACGAAGCATGTCGATTGCTGAAATGTTGAAGTTTGGATGCTAATTTCAGCATAAGAATTTCAGAAGTAGAAGCATTGCCTGCAACTGAGACTGACAGGAAGAAGCTGCTGATGCGTTAAGCAACAAATGGAAGAATGGATGCCGGCCGGGATGGTGTCTGTCAAAACAAATATACCAGCTACCATTAAAAAATAAGAATGATAAGATTTGATCCACATCATAGATTATGTCTAGAAGCAGCAGCCAGCACTAACTAATGTAAAATCATAGTGATGAGTAGGTTAATTACTAAATAAAATAGGAAAGAGATGGGGCATTATTATTCACTTTATGGCAATCCATCAAAGGAAATGATAATAATGTTTAAGCAATCTAAATATCATGGGATTGACATCAGCTGATGTAAAGAAAAAGGAAGAACCAAATTGGAGAGTTGAAACGCCATTATTGTAAAATAAGGAGATGCATGATCCGGCAGCCTGTTTTGTAGGTACCTATAATGACAAAAATACGTTAGCATCATACATGCCCAGCTACCTGCTTCGTCCATGCAACCCTCCGAAGTGGGCAACTTGCGTCATGAAGGCAAAATGGTGATGGCTCAATTAACTAAAAGTCTCCGAGCAACAGGAATCCATCAAATGAATGGTGATGTCATACGTCTTAAGCTCCTTCCAGATCATGCAGCTAGAGGCAGCGTACTAGAAGACATCATTTGGTTTCCCGCAACCGACTTATCGGGGGTTAATATTACTAAATGACACTGTTCTTAGGTCGGTTTTCAAAATGGTCACTGATTTTTAATTTTTTTCTTTTTAATATTTGAACTTCAATTTTTTTTCATCAGGAAGTTGTTTACCACGTTAAATGTATATGTGATAGAATATGCCTCGAATATTCCCTTGCATTGCCACGTGGATTGTTGCATATGTGGACGATTGCCACGTGGATGGTTGCATACGTGGATGGTTGCCACGTCAATTGCATTGCCATGTAGGATTACATGTCAGCATGAATGATGATGTGATAACCGTCCATGTGGCAATGCAAGGGAATATTTAGAGAATATTCTGCCACGTATATATTTACGTAACAAAAAACCTCATGATGAAAAAAAATTGAAGTTCAGATACTGAAAAGAAAAAAATTGAAAATTAATGACCATTTTGAAAACCGACTTAAAAACAGTGTCATTTGGTAATATTAACCCGACTTATCGGCCAATCTATGCCCTTATACGATTCTCAATGCATGACGGTAGGCGGTGATGCAAGCCAAAACCTTTCTCGACAATCAACTACTCGGAGCAATTTTCCTATTTGGTGCAAATAAAATGAAAAAATCTTGATTTGGTGTAAAAATGAAAATATTTCTTGATTTTGTGTGTTTTCCAAGTTGGCCGCCGGTTTTACCAGCGACCAACTGATGTGGCAAATACTGATGATGTGTCGATGATGTGGCAAAGTTGGCCGCCGGTTTGAAAGGCGACCAAGTACACCTAGCATACGAAAAGTTGGCCGCCGGTTTGAACGGCGACCAAGTAAATACTTAATTTACATTTTATAATTATAAATAAAAATGTAATGATATTGTAATGATTAGTTTTATTTTATAATATGATTAATAATATAATAAATGATTAAGTAATGATTAATTTTATTTTATAATATGATTAATAATATAA
>CANYBF010869158.1:0-36387 GCA_948192965.1 Dalechampia spathulata
GGACTCCTTGTGGGCACCAAGACCTGGGTCCCCGTCTAGGAGGCCGCTGGATACCATGATTTACCCTCCCTCACGATGCTCGTCGGGTCGGGCGGTGGGGGCCCTTGGGGTGAGGGCATCACCTTTTGGTACCAAGGAATGGTAGAGTACATTTACTCTGCAGTGGAAGACTCCCGCCATTCGGCTATAGCTCATTCCTCCTTACTCGTAATTTTAGTTCAATTTTCGATTCAACTGATTTTTTGGATACTCGTAACTATAATTTCACAACTAAATCATTTCCACTTAAACTTTAAACTAAAATAATATTTTATTTAATTTTAAAAAACTTTATTACTTATTATATATTATACAAAGCTAGTAAAATTATTAACACAATTTAATTTCCTTAATTCTCAAATTATGTTATCAAAAAATTTCTAACTAATTTTTATCATTTTATTGATGATTCTTCTTAAAAAATGATAAAAATTTAAACAAATTATTTTATTAATTATTGTATAATATTTGTCTCTATAATAATAATAATGATAACATCATTATTAATATATAAAATAAATTTTAAAGATAATATGAATATAAAGTATTTAAAACTATAATAAAATTATAATAACATCATGCTTTATCACATTATTCTTATAAAACATTTTCAAAACCTGCAACGTGTGGCCAAATTGATTGATGAAAATTTAAAGCATGACAAGGAAAAAGAAAAATAAAAAGAAGAATTACAAATTCTATCTCTGTTTTTTTTTGTATTTTAATAATTATGCATTTACATTATTAATTTGAATTATAAATTTTATATTAATTAAGTCATTTAATCATATTTTTATTTTAAATAATATATTTAATTGAATTTTCAATTAAAACTTGATTAAATTTTAACAATTAAGTATGGGATCTGCAGAATGGTCACCATATTTAAGAGTGATCAATTTTATTAATTAGATTTATGAATTTGAAGATGGTGTTATTATTAGTTTTCTTTCAATTTTCTGATCTAGTTTGTTAGGTACCAGTTGTTTAGTTTTGTTATGAATTTGAAATTTTTATATTTTTAATAGTCATTAACCACTCACACATATTCATATATAATTATGATAAAAAATAAAAAAAATTATCAATATGACTAATTTACCTTATTTCATAACAATTAAATTTATTAAATTAATCACTTTTAGAATATTACATAAATAGTTAATCATGGTAAATATTAATTATTATCAAAATATTATCAACTATTAAAATAGTTAATAATACTGAATGCAATCTTAATCCCATAATATCTTATGAGTGAATTATTATTCTGATAATATAGCCATGGTTACATTTTCCTTTTAATATTTTTTGTATGGTAAAACCTTGTTATTCAATTTGGTTCAAAATATTTTTATACGGGAGGAAGACTTTCAATATATTATTTCATTTTTTTACTGAAAAATGAAATAATAATAATTTCTTATCATTGATAAATTAATTTTAAATAATAACAATAATTATATATGCATTAATATGTAATTATTTTGTAACAAATAAAACATTATTTAGTGTATATTTTTGGTAACGCCTTTAGAAAATAATAAAAGAAGTATCACAATCGTTTTGTGCCTGAAATTTGAAAGGACAGAGGAAATAATATTTTTTATTAAGAGGGGAATGGGTGGGGGCTGCGAGAAGGAAACTTGAGGAGGACAGTTAGGCCTGGTTTGCTGTAACTGCATGCACCGGTGACACCTGCACCGCCATTTCCATTCCATTGGTCCAATCCCATTTCATCTCCCCCGGCTTCCCCATCACTAGGAAGTTTGTTTTATTCATTCCAGGGCCTCCTGCATTCCAGAAGAGCTGCTTAATCAAGTGCGCGCGCGCAGATTTAACCGTTGTTAATCGGTAATCATGCTTTGGAGTGCATATCAGCTATTTAGAGTTTAATTTCAAGAGTTTATTTATTAAATAAATTTCATTTAATTTCATTTAAATAATATGATTGGTTTAAGTTCATTGATCTATTTTATACAAATTTTTTAGGTAACTTATTAATAAATAAAAAATAATTTAATATTAGATATATAATTTATAAATTTATAAACCTTTCAAAAGGAATTGGATATTTTTAATTTAATTATTAATGTAAATTTTAAATATTTATAAAATATTATACTTTTATTAATAAATTTTATTTTTTAAATAAAATAATAATTTATTTTAAATTTATATTTATTAAATTCATTTAAATTTATGATACATAAAAAATTTTAAAAATTTAATTCAACCTTTACTTCAGTTATAAATAAATTAAATTTAAACTATATAAAATTTAATTTGAATCACCTAATTTACATTTTGGTATGTGATTTGTTAATGTTAAATTGTGGAACTTGAAATGAGTAGTATGAATTATTTAAACATAATAAGGATATTAATGATTTTAAGGTACAAAAAAATTTAAATCTTAATTTTGGATCATCTATCCCTTTACTTTAACCTACAAATTAGGGAAAAATTATAAATGAATTAGAGAATTGAAAGAAAAATTAGGGAAAAAAAATAATGAAATTTATATTTTCCAGTAGAGATTCAAATGGTAATAATCTGTTGATAAATCCAAGCGAAGATCCTGACTACGAGAAGCTTTATCAGTTTGACCATCATGAAGATAAAACAAAAGAAAAAGAAAATTATATGTGTAATTGAAGAGACTTTTCAAGAATGGAGAAATCAAAGAAGAAGAGAAGGAAATTAATTAAGGATTTGCAATTGAAGTTGAGAAGAATGATTTTGAAAGAGGAGTTACTTGAATATTAATTTACAATTTACATCATTCAAAATCTCTTTTCCTATTTCTTTTTGAGATGAATTATTTATATTTTGATCTTGATATTCAATTATTTTTGAATCTTTTAGTAACTAATATCATTTAAATTTAATACTATGGTCATTTGATGAAAAATAAGGCTAAAAACTCATGATCCGTATATAGATTTGCTTTATAAATATCAAATAGCGAGACAACTAAAGATAAAATTGTGTTTCCTATGAATGACATTATTAATTATTTTGATCTGACATAAGAAAGAAAAATAAGTATAAAAAATATAAAGGAAAAAGCCTAAAGAAAATGAGATTGATATACAAAAGTGTTCATTAGTTGATAATATATATTATTCTCATGTGGGGTATGAGAAATGTATTGATTTGATCTTAACTCAAGTCGTGTGTATATATGATTCTAGCAAATTATTATACATAATTACAGTAAGGGTCTAGTATTAGTTATTTTTTTCTTATTTATTTATTTGTTTCATATAAGTTATGCATGAAGTAGTTTCAAAGATTTTGTAATATTCACACTGAGGATTTAGAAGTAAAAATGTTTATGGTGGTGCTCGCACTAATCTTCATGATCGTGATAGTGAAGCTTGTGTTGAAAAACAAGTACAGCCTAATTAATAACCTTCCAAATATTCTCTAGCAATTTATTTTGATTGATTAGCTTCTATAATATTATAGGCCATTACGAAAATGACACGACCACAAGGTGGATGATGACTATAAAATCAAGGAGAACTCGAGAGTAACAAAAACAGCAGATCACACGAGAAGAAATACTTTGAATTTTGCAAGAGTAACGAAGCTAAAGCTGGAAAATGTTCAATATTATATTTTGATAGGAATGAACTTATTAAAATCAAACGATCATAAATATGTTAATTTATTAAGCTAATAGACATCATAATATAAAAATTGTTATTTAATATAAAAATAAATTATAATTAGTGACATTTCAAATAATTAATATTAACATGTAACACATGTTATATTACTTGTATACTTTAGTAAACTTCATTTTCAATCCAACCAAACTTAACATTTTCAACTTCAATTTATGCTTGTTTTATTCAAATTTATCATAAAATGCATTCCTTCATCATGATTCATTATTTTATTGTGATTTGCATCTTATTCTACATTATTTCATGACATATATTCATGTTTGCATAATCATAACATTATTTAATTTTAATTTTCATGATTTTAAGTAAGCATTTATGTCTTAGTGTCTTATTTTGATGTTTGATATTATCTTTTCATGCATTTTTTTTTAAGTCCCCACCACTTATATAAGTCATCCACTAGTTGTGTATCTTGTTGCCTTTCACATTCCATCCATTTTAGATGTTCCATGACTTATGTAAAGCCTACACAAGTTGTGTAGGTTATTGCCCATATGTAAATTCATGCATTTTATCCTTCCATAAGTCAAGTAAAGCCTACACAATTTGTGTTAACATTTTGCCCTGATGACCCTCAATTTTCATCTGACAGGCCAACTTCCAATCATTAATATTGGGATCATAAGCCTCAACATGAGCTTCGACTCGAGCAGTGAACTCCCAACCATCAACATTGATGATAAGCCTTAACATAAGCATTAATGATCAACTTTGACATAAGCCTGAGTAACAAGCTCCCAACCACCAACATTGGCGACAAGCCTCAATATAAACATAAGCCTGAGAAGCAAGCTCTTAACCACAGATGTTAGCGATAAGTCTTAACATGAGCATTAATGGTCAACCTTAATGTTTAGCTTGAGTAATGGGCTCCTGATCCCCGATATTAAGATGACAAGCCTTAGCATGAGCATTAGCCAGAGCAATAGACTCTTAATCAGTTATCAACCATAACTAATTAAGTTTTAAATATTTCTTACATGAAACAACATGTAACACATGTTACACTTGGAAACCCAACACATTGGTAACTCCAATAGTCCACTAAGGCCACCTTTTTATTATAAATACCTAACATGTATTTCAATGAAAGGAGAGGAAATCAAAAATCCAATAGAAGCTTTGCTAAAGTATTGTTATATGAGTTATAAGTCGTGTAACTCATTATCCATGCATGAAATCATTATTTTGCACTTCCCATGACTCATATAAAGGCTACATGAGTCATGTAACTCATCTACATCCCAATTTTGCATAACTTTCCCTATCTATTATGGACCATTAATACATTTTTGAAGGGTAAAAATCATTTCATTGCATATAAGGTTTAGTTATATAAATTCATATTTTTCTTATTGAGAAAGGGGGGAAGCCACACTTATATTTGAGGATTTTACTTACTTTTTCATTTAGGATTAGAAATTTACATTTAGGGTAAATTTTTAGTTTAGTATTGTTGAAAATTCTAAGATACTTTACAATATTTGATTATTCACAAAGCTTGAAGTTTGGTTTAAAGAAGAAGATTTTGGAGAAAGAAAAAGTTGATTTGGTTGCTAAAGCTTGAAGATTACAAGACCTCCATCACCTCATCTCTTTTATTTCTTTCATTGAATTTTATATTTGTAGAACTTCTTATGCTTTATACTTTTATCTTAGAATCTTCCATGTCTAAGTAGGCACCTTAGAGGCACAATTAGGTTGGATGATGATTATGTGAATGTTATTTGGTGGATGTTAATGATAGAATGACTTTTACATGCTTTTATTGATTTCAATGCTTATTTAATTTGCTTATAAATTGACCACTTATATGCAATATTGTTAGCATATGTTTATTTATTACTTTAAAAGAAGGATTAATTAACCGAAATGATACTAGCATGCTTAAATATTAATCATCTAAGAATAGGGGTTGATTGTTCATGAGGAATTAATTTAATGATAAAACTTAATGAATTAGTGTTTGCATTTTCATTATGAAAGTAAAGACAAGTTAATACTAATATCTCATTGCCATTTTAGAAAATTGATTTTGAAACTTATCATCATTTAACCTTAAAAGTCTTTCAATTCTTTTTTATCAACTTGATTTTTACATTCATATTAAAACAACTTGATTACACCCTCATCTTTATCAATTTAGAATTTGTTAATTCAAAAGTTGGTTTAAACTATGTTCCTCTTACTTTTTAAGTTATTCAAACACAAACACTATCTTTTCCTATATCCTAGATGATTAATTTAAATTTCATTTCATAATTTATATACTCATGGTTACTGTTTGATTCTAATACTTAATGATCTGTATTTACCGTAACACTTAGTAAAAGGAAAATTTGAAACTATTATTAATTATGTATGTCACTAAGTGATCAATAACACACATGAAAAATTTTATTATAGTAATCAATACTTGCATGTATAAAAGATTAATGTATTCAAATAAAATTTAGACATTAATATTGCATGGTTTATTGCTTGTTAAGACCTACATACTTCTTTTTAGCATGTTGAAAAAGTTCAAAAAAAATTTTTTTGTTACAATTAATTCAAAATGATTATCATTATAACATTGTTCTTGAAATTATATTAGCGTAATGCTTCAATTTTCAAGTATATAATAAGAGATATGATAATAATTTATAAAAGTATGATCTATGTTAGACGGTTTTAATTATTTTTATTATTTCAAAATATTCAACATCATGAAATCATAAAAATAATCAAACTTCTCTTTATTATTTGACCTTCAATGAATGATACAAAGGTTATGAGACTATTAATTATAATTGATGTTTAAGATTGCACATGATATTACATTTAACAAAAGTAATTTTCAATTTATTTGTATGAAATCCTTATAAAATCTTTTTTAAAACAGGAGATAAAAGATAATGTTTTCTTCTAAAAAAATTTAAAAATCAAAAAATAATTCAAAAAATGTATCTTCACATTACTTAAAGTAATAAGATTGAAATTCTGGACATAATACAATAATTTATAATGGTTCATCAATTTTCTTCACCTACTTTATTTATTTACATCAATCTTTCAATCATAGATTTTATTTCTTAAGAATTCAAAAAGGATTATATTCAAAATCTTTATAATCAATATAAATATCTTTTTAAAAGAATTAATCAATATAATAATCGAGGGAATAAAGGTTCTCGTCAACCTGAATTAAAAATTAAAAAAATATAAAGAAAGCAAATTGATTAAGTTTGATAAAGAGGAAAATTGAATAGAATAACTTAGAGACTGTTAATTATATCTTTCAATATATGAAAGAATGATAAAAGAAAGATGATGTTAAATTTGAAATTAATAATAGTAATAGATTGTGTAAGTTGTGCTCTAACATTTTTGTAAAATTTAAATATAATTAAGTTAGATAAACTTGGATTATATTAACTAATAAGTTGGTTGATTAATTGTAAGTGTGCAACTATGGATGGAATTGAATCATAGAAAGGTCCTTTTTGGCAAGTCTGTGAAATCCCACATTGCTTAATTAAAGGGCTTGAAACCACTATATATTGGCTGAGGTAATCCTCACCCCACCAGAGCTCTTTTGGGGTGAGTTAGGCCTCTTTAACAAAGTCACTTCAGATATAATTAACATACAAGTTACTTCTACAAGAGAGAAAATATTAATTTGGTGTATTTTTTTTTTAAAAATAGAATTTGTTGATTCATTTTTAATACAAGAAAAGTTATTCCTTAAATTAGCATATACAATACTATATATGTATATATATAATATTACAATTGTTATAGTATATGTTTTTATATGTTTGTTTTTGGCCTTTTAGATTGATGAAAGAAAGCAATTTTTATGGATTAATTATTTTAAGATCCCTTAAGTATTGTATATTATATTAATCAATCCCTTTATTTTTGAGATTTTTGCATTTTGCTTTATATAATCACAAAGTCTTTACACTATTTGTCAACCTTAAAATTTTACAATCCAATCCTTAAACTAATTAGTGAGTAATCTATATGATCCAATTTTGATATATTTATTAAATTAAAACAAAGTTTTAGCTTATTTATTCATAAAATTACATTTAATTAAAATATTAAATTAATTATTATTTTTTCAATTTATATAGTATTTTGAAATAACTTACTTTAATATTTTGAACATAAAAATTATTTTTCAAAATATGTAAAAAATGAATTTGTGAATTCTTAATCAAATAAATATTAAATAGTGACAAAATAAAAATACGAAGATGTTTAAAATTGAATATTGATAGATATATACACATATTATATATATTGGAAAAATCAAGTATTTATTAATAAATTAAGATTTAAAATTATAATTTTTATGATAATTGAAGTGTTACAAATATCACATATAGAGCAATAATATATAATGTATTTTTAAAAATAAGGAATCAATTAGTGTAATATGTAGTATTTGAATAAGGTTGAAATAATAAACTTTTTTTATTTAACTTAAGTAATCACGTAATGATGGAAGCTCTATATATATATATATATATATATATATATATATATATATATATATATACACACACACACACACACACATAATATTATATTTTCAATTTCTTTCGGTAAAAGAAAAAGAGAAAGAAAGAAATGAAACTGGTATATTGAAGTTGAAATACATTGGGGTTGATGGTTGACTTACACAAAATATTATCTAAATTTAAGATAACATTTTTCGTTAATATTAAAAATCTCAACAAAATTGAGACCAATTAGGCATTAAGTATACATAATAATTTAATGATTATAAAAAGTTTTTGTGTTTATAATGATTAAAGATAATTTTTGTTCTTTAATGATGATAGTATTCAGTTAAATAAATTCTTTTGATAAATATAGAGGTTCATTTATAAATTCTTCTGTTTGTATTTTTATTAGATTTTAAATCAAACTATATCAAATTTAATTTAATTTACTTTGATTTAATTTTTTGATTATTTTAATATTTAAATTAAAATCTTTGATTTTATCAAATCAAATTAAATAGAATATTTTTAAAATTTAAAAATTTTGAAAGTTGATTATTCTCGTTAACAAAACATTCAATTTTGCTTATAAAAAAATACTTAAAAAAATGATGTGAGCATTTTCTGATAAATTATTTATCTCCACGAAAATAACAAATATTTGAATTAAATAGAATGAATTCAAATAATGAATAAATATTTATATGGGGGTTGAATAATACTATAGTATGGAGAGGATAATATAAAAATGAACCCATTATAGTATTAATCTATATTTCCAAATCTGTGGACTTTAGGTTGATAATAGGCTTTGTCATGTAGGTAATCCCATGTTTAGCCTAGAGATGATGAAATTAGTACATTAATTAATTAAATTAATCATAACACAAATGCTAACCTACACGATCATGATAGTGAAACTTTGAGTATTATTGTTATTGTTAATTATAACAATGATTATTATAATTTATGTACTGCTAAAGAAATTTAAAAAAAAAAAGGAAAAAAGAAAAGGTAAAATCCTACCACAAACACTAATGAGTGGAGAGCCAACCCATAAATCCTTAAGCTTAAGCTTAAAAAATAACACACACATAAAAGAATGCTTATTTCCGATTAGACTTTCCACTTGGTAGGTTTAAGGACTGCTCGCATCTTCTCCCCAGTTGGTTGTCATTTAAATTAAATTAATTTACCCATTAACCCATTTAATTAGTTTGATTAATGTGAGTTTATATTTTTGTATGCTTTAAAGGTATATTGATTTAATCAATACAGCAAAAAGTATATAATGGGATTATATTTGAGAAGCAAAAAATAATGTATAATATCTATCCCTGGATAACCAATAGCTCATTGTTCTAGACAAAATGCCACTTGTTGTTATTATGGGATTTTATAATATATGCTTTCTCGGATTTATAACTGCAAATTCATATAATAATAAAATCCAAAGCCACATGATTAGGAAAGTTTGATTTAAGGACAGCTCATAGGACCATGATTTAATTTAACACAATAATAATATTATTATTTGAATAGTGATCCACTGACCTATCCCAACCCAGCATCTTGTTTTCCTTCATTCCATTCCATACTTGTCAGGGCTTCGTTTCTTCTGTATCAAATATTTATAACTGTAACCATTTCCAAATTTTAATAAAGGGTCAAAAACTATATACAAACGGTAAATGGAAATACAACTTGATTTTTTTATTTAATTAAAAAATGAAACCATAGGGTTTATTGTTATTCTTCTAATAAAGTCAAATGAAAATTCATATCATAAGATTTCAAATTCTTTTTTTCTTTGTAGATGAAGATAAGATGTAAGAATTTAGCTACTGTCTTTATTTTGTTGAATTAAACTAAGTTGATGTAAGAATATTTGGTCTAGAAGTATATTCCATGACCTCTTATTTGTATTTAACAAAACAAATAAATTATTTTAATTTGATTAACTTATAAAGTGTCCGAATGAAAAATAGTTTAGGCAAGAGGCAAATTAAGAAGGAAGAAATGAAGGATGTACGTGAAATGGTGGTTTAATGGGAAAAGCATTTAGGGTTTAAAAACAACAAGGAAAAATAAAAGAAGGGCAAAGTGACTTTGCCTCTTCCCAGCAAATTTAAAAAACTGTTTTCTTTCTTTACGCAGAGAAAGAAACAGAAGACAGACTCTCATTCCAAAGGCATTGCCTTTTCTTGAAACCCAAAAATATAACAAAATCAATTAAAATTCTAAATAAATTATTCGTTGATGTGGGTATTGGTTGTTGGGTGTGATGATAATAGAGAAAAGCAACAATAACATTTTAATAATATAATTGCAGAGATCACCAACGCAAATGGATTGCTTTGACAAATATTGAAATCTTTCACCACTCATAACCCTCTTTTAATGGCTTTCTCTTCTTAAATTATGTTGTCCTTTTCTCTTCTTCTTCTTCTTCTATTTTCTTTTTTAAAATAATATTATGCAATTCATTGTTCTATTTTTCTGTGTTTCCTTTGCTTCCGTTTCTTCATTTACTCTAGATTCTTGGGGTTTGTTCTCATTTTCATGACCTCTGTTTTTAGTGTTTTCATTCTTCTTTCCATAACCGTCCCTTCTTTTACTTCTTTGACTTGACTTAGACTTGGAATTTGCCTGGTATTCTTCTCCCTCTCTCTCCAAATATATGTCATTGATTACGTTCTTGTGACCATTTCATGCGTTGTTTTGTTAGGTTTGTTTTCTCGTATGCTTTTCTTTACTCGCTTATCCTTTTCTCTTCCAGTTTCTGTTTTGTTCTGTATATTGTTATGAGGATATATACTGGTTTTACAGTTACTTGTATTTCCAGGTAGGTTCTTTCTGTTTATTATTCAGCGTTATTCATGTGATTTCAACCCAGTTTTTCCAGTTTGATTTGCTTAATTATATTACAAAAGGATCCATATTTGTTTTTATCAGATGTGATTCATAACTGTGGTCATTATTAGCTCTCTCTTCAGCTTACAATTCGGAGTTGTTTTCCAGTTCTTGTTATTATATTGGAATCCTTTTTTCCCCTGTTTCTGGGTTTTTGTTCGAGTTCGTGACAAAATTTTGTATATTTCCAAATACAGGTTATTATATTTCATAGGCTGTTACGTTCAAATAATCTAATGACAAAATTATTTCAGATTTTGAAGGGTTCTGATCCATGTCCAAAGGCAAAGAGATTGAAGATGACAATGAAGGAGGTGATGTCTGTAGCAATCAGAGCAATCCCTGTCAGAATGGCTTAACAATAGGTGAGAATCTTGGCAGTAGCTATTGGATTACTAGTAGTAGTCCCCCACAAAAAAAGCTTAATATTTGGGAATCTAATAGAAAGGAAGATGGAGGCGGCGATTTGATAGGAAATGATCATGTTCCTGTCAAGAAAGGGATGCTTAAAGATGATTCTGATGTTGCTTCTTGGAATTCTTCTGATTCTGCGTCATTAGAAAATTGTGGAAGTAACAGAATCGAAAGCCTGAGCAGGTATGCATTTTCTGACAGTGTTGATCGAGTTGGTGATTCTTCAAGTGTAAAACCTCAGGATGCAGATTACAAGGAAGTTCCCCAGCTAAGTGATGAAATAGAGAATCAGATTTTGGCAAGAGTTCCAAGATCAGAATATTGGAAATTCCCTTTGGTGAACAAGCGTATCCATGATCTTATGAAAAATGGTGATATCTATAAGATCAGGAGGGAACTTGGGGTTGGAGAATCGTCTGTTTTTATGTTTACTACTGGAGATAGTGGTTGGTGGGCATTTGATCGACAATTCAGTTCGCGTAGAAAGCTTCCCGACTTGCCAGCAGATTCTTGTTTTTCGTCAGGGGATAAAGAAACAGTTTGTGCAGGAACCCATCTGATCATTTCAGGAAGGGAGATAAATGGAGTAGTTGTTTGGAGATATGAATTGGAAACCAATGCATGGAGAAAAGGACCTTCAATGATTAAATCAAGATGTTTGTTTGCTTCAGCTTCTTGTGGTCCTTTCGCTTTCGTAGCAGGCGGGGTAACAGAATCCGGCGCTGTTCTAAATTCTGCTGAGAAATACAACCCTGACACCAAAACATGGGAAACTCTTCCAAGGATGCTACGTAAAAGGCGCCTCTGCTCGGGTTGTTATATGGATAACAAATTCTACGTGATCGGCGGGCGAAACGAGGAGGGAAGATGCCTCACTTGTGGAGAAGCCTACGACGAAGATAAAAAGACATGGGAACTCATTCCTGACATGTTAGAGGATACTCCAGTGGCAACTTTCCAGTCTCCCCCGCTTGTCGCTGTAGTGAACAACGAGCTTTACTCGCTGGAGACTTCGTCGAACGAGCTGAAAGTGTATTCCAAAAGCAGCAGAACATGGAGTAAATTAGGACCAGTACCCGTCAGAGCTGATTCTTCAAAAGGATGGGGAGTAGCGTTCAAGTCACTGGGCAATGAACTACTTGTAATAGGCGCATCCACTTCTATGGTAACTTATTCAGGAGATGGCATGGCTATATACACTTGCTGCCCTGACGCTACTAAATCTGACCAGGCATTACAATGGACACCTCTCGAGTGCGGCAGAAACAGACTAAGTAACTTTATATTGAACTGTTCTGTTATGGTAGCTTAAGAAAACAGAAAAACTAACCGTCCAGAGACAGATATTGATGCGAATGTCTAATAATAACTATGTATCCGAACTTGGGAATTGTCCTGCTAGAGTTATAGAATATCTACTATTTACATTTCTGGGTGAAGGTGGCTTATTTGAAGGAACCTTTCCGAGAAATTTATTTCCCTCTCAAGACAGGTTCCTGTCTATTGCAATGGCTTCGAATCCTGGTATGGTTGAAACTGTTTGTCATGTGTATGTATTTCAAGGTTTCCGTTGATATTCCAGTCATGCTTTCTTTCCAAATAGCATCAACTATAGAGGCACTGAAGAAGATGGAACTGATGAGCAAAATCTTGGTTTAACAATAACATTTTTTTCACACAATAACATTGAAATTTATATTTAAGAAAATATCCATTTTTAAAATAAAATTAAAAATTCTTAAAGCACCTCCTAATACTATCATTATTACCATTAATCATTGAAATACAATAAAGATCAATTTTAATTAATAACTAATAGGAGAACACATGTATAATATCTAAATAAGTATAAATGTTTATCATTTAGTCTGAAAAATGTCCCAACGGATATCACATATTAATATAGTTTTTTTTAATATATAATATGTTTATCAGTTTTAAAAATTAAAATACTTTTTCATGATATTACAAAAATAGTTATATTAATGAAAAAAGAATTAATTTAGTTTCTTTATAAATACTGGAATTATAAAATATCATGAGAAATTCTTAGACCATGAAACAATAATCACGTGATCGTCTGAACACTAACAAGCAAACGAAGAAGAAAACTCCTTTATAGTATTAATTTTCTAAATGATCAGTCAACTTTCAACCATTGATCCACTTCATAGCCACAAATTACGATGAAACTTCTTAGCTCCCGCCCTTCGTAATTATAATAATTTGGAAAGTCAACGATTCACATCTTCAAATATTCATATATTATGTATATGCCATGCTCGATTTGTGTTCATCTTCCTATACCAAAGAAAAATGCATCATCAGGGAGTGCTTTTCCTGTTGTTTCTCTTGATTGGATCAACAGTTTCTGCTGGTACAGTTTCATCCTTATCTGGGTATTCATTGACTCGTACTAGAATCTTGTGTTGATTGTTGATTTTGTTACACATTTGACAGATCTTCTGCAGAATCCAGATTTCGAGATTCCACCAGTAGATGTGCCAAAAAATTCGACTCCCCCATTTCAGTTGTTGGATGGAAACAGTACGATTCCAGGTTGGTCATTTGAAGGAACAGTCGTGTATGTAACAGCAAGCCAAGGTGTTGCATTGCCAGGAAACGGACATGCCATTCAACTCATACAAGATGCCAAAATCAACCAAACTTTCCACCCGAGTGTTGATTACTTACATTACCTGCTGACCTTTGTCCTAGTTCAGGCCGACCGGAATTGTTCGAGCACCGGTAATATTAGTGTCTCGGCACCTGATAGCAGTGCTGTTTTCTCCTATAAACAACATTACGCCAAGGAACGATGGGAGACTTATGGTGTTTACTTGGGTAGTTGGGAACAGCAAGAGCCTGTCAACCTTGTTATTGAAAGCCAAGAAACGGAATCTGAATCTGGAGCTAATTCCACCTGCTGGCCAATCATTGATAAGCTTGTTATCAAAACCATTGACACTCTTGCTCCAGGCAATGGTAAGCATCCTTACATTTCTCCATATATATGTATGTATGATCTAATTTCATCGAATAAAAGCGAATTTATTTCAATCGATGATGAACAGATAACCTATTGCTGAATGGAGGATTTGAAGTTGGCCCAGAATTTCTGAGCAATTTTACCAGCGGAATTCTGCTTGATCCAGCACCTAGTCCTGTCCTATCCGCGTTAAGAGAGTGGTCCATCACAGGAACAGTTAAATATATAGACTCCAAAAACTACTTTGTTCCTGAAGGGAATGCTGCGGTTGAAATCGTCTCGGGAGTTTCGACAGGCATACAAACAGCAACAACAGTCAAAGAGGGTTCGTCGTATAATTTGGAGTTCACCCTAGGAGATGCTAATGATTTATGCGAGGGGACCTTTGTAGTAGGAGCTCAGGCAGGCACAGCGGCACAGAATTTCACACTACAGAGTAATGGAACTGGTTCGGCCAAGAAGCTTTCGTTGGCATTCAAGGCAGATTCAATGACGGCTTCCATCAGTTTTACCAGTTTTGCCACCACTCAAACGAAGGACGGTGTGTTTTGCGGTCCTGTGGTTGACAATGTAGTATTGCGTGCTTCTCATGGGATCAAAAGGGTCATCAAGTGGGAAGTTTTGTTTCCTTTGCTATTTCTGCTAGTCATTCTATGAAGAATGAGCAATGATTGAAGCATTTCTGTAATTGTCGGCATCATTTTCTTCCATTTAATGTTTGGGTTTACCAAACATTAATTGTTAGGACCAGGATACCATTTTGATTGAGAAATTATTGCAGTTCTTTCACTAGAAATGATGATGAGTGGATTTATATTCTTAAAGGCAGATTGCGTTTCCAGTACTTTGTTAGGCTAACCACATTCTGACACACACATTCCAAGTAGAAGCATCATATTTGCTAGAACAAAGTAATTGATAATGCTGGGCAAAAATCATTATGAAAGAATATGATCATGAAGGTATCTACATTTATTCAGTCAGCTACTACGAGAGGCTAATTTCGCTCAAACAATTGTTCCTCCAAACTCCAAGCTATGAAGTCCTTCAGACATTTCTTACATGGTCAAATCTGTAGAAAGGATTTCAGCATCTCCTGCCCTGTGCATTGAAGAGCTTTCTGACATGAATTCTCACCTCAGTGAAGCAGATACCGACAGACTCAGGTTTAGAACCCCAAAACTTGATGCGCCTGTAATTTGAGAGGATTTTACGATTTCAACGAAGTTACTTGGTTAATCAGATATGAAATGATAAAACCGTAGTGCCACATTGAATCTTTTTTTTTTTTCATTTCAGGCATTAAGCTAAATTATTCATGAATTATATTGAATTTTATTTGATAAAAGTTCATATTCAAGTTCTTTTAATAAATCAATTAAATTTAAGTTAAATAACTTATTCAATATTATAAATTGATTTCATAACAAATTTATGAATTAATTTATTAATTTATGTAAAAAATAATTTAATCTTATATATATAAATCAATCATATAAATATATAAAAATATTTTTTAATTTTATTATTAATATAAAATATTTATGTGAATTATAATATTTTATTAATAACTTTTTTTATCTTTTTAAATAAAAAAAGTAAATAATTTGTTTTATAATTTATATTTATTAAGCTTGTCTATTATTTAATTTAACTAATTTAAGCTCATGATATATCAAAAAATTTGAAAAATTTATTTCGGACTCACTCAATTATAAACAAACTAAGCTTAAACAAGGTAAAACTTGCGAAGGTTTGACTCAATTGCATCCTTAATCATTCACAATAGAATTATTAATTATTCGATCCATCATTAATCATAATTTATTTTCATACATATTTGTTATTCTAATGAATCAATATATTTATAATTATTTATTTTAATAATTTTTATTTCTATCAAAAATATAATATTGAATAGTAACTGCATAAATTTTGTTGTTATTTGAATTATAATTTGTAGTAACTCACATAAACATTGATATTTTAATTAATTTTTTTTATAATAATTTCACATAACTTAATGTTTATTTTATTTTTTATTTTTATTTTTATTAAAATTGTATACTTATTATCATAATCAACACATGGACATGGTCCCAAAGATTGATTACCAATCTCAATTGATCAACTAAACAATTATCAAAGGATGTAGATAAAAAAAATTTATTAAAATTTATTAATTAAAACTAAACATTCTAATTTATGGAAATGCTAATCTGGTTTACTTTATTATCCAAAATATAATTTGACATAATACACATCCCTCCTAGAGTAAGTCAAAACCTAAGCTTTCTAAGCTTCATATATGTTTCCATTAATATTGTCCAATAGATCTAATCCAAATCTTCTTAACCTATGCTCATCAATTGATAAACGTTAAGTACAACTTAGTGGCTAGAGTAATATTATCATTAAAAGTAAAACAATGTGTAGTAAAACATATTATTAAGTTATAAGCATATAAATCATTTATATATATTGTTAGCGTAAAAAGTAATGATGCCACAAGATTAACCAATTAACAAACAAGTTTTGGAAAAGGAATAAACCTTTCCCTATTTCCCTTGTTCTAATTACGCTACCGCAAGAATACGGTTCGTAATAGTATCGGGTATCGTTCGCAAGGATTTAAGTGTGTTAAGTACTATAGGTCAAATTGGTCAATTATCTATAATATCAAATTTGTTTCAAGAAGTATAAAAAGTGTAAGCTATAAAATGAAATGCAAATATGTAACAAAATAATAAAGTTTAAAACAAGGCAAGTAATTCAATCAAATAATGTAAATGTGATAAAAACTGAGTTGAGGTAATTGAGGTTGGGATTGAAAACAATTCAAATTCAGTATATATTAATCCAATTCACATCTCAAACATGAATAAGTTATAATTAGCTCCTCCTGGAGATTAATCAAACCAATTAAGATAGATTTAAACCAGTTCTCACATGCATTTAAATCACAATCCTAAACCATTCAATGTTCAACTGATTAACCACCATCCCTAGCAAATTAATCAAAAGTCTCATTATCTTTCCAAGTTAATTAAATGCTTTTCCTAAAGTCATCAATCAACCATAAATTTGAACATCAACAATAAGCTGGCCAATACTCATTGATAACATCCAATCAATAAAAGCAAGATAAAAAGGATAAGAGAGTCATTAGATTAATAAAACAGCATTAAGTTCAAGATTAAATCCCAAACACAATCACCTCAACCCATAGATAACTACTCACAAAACATATGATCCAAAATAACCAAAAGCAAAATAAAATGGAAGAGTTTTACAGCCATTGAAGATAAACAAAGAAAATAAAATCTTTAGCTGCTTCTTGGGTTGATTTCTCAGTCTTCTTCTTCAAATCTTCGAGAATCCCAAATGCTCCAATACTCTATTCACTAATATAAGATAAAAGTTATTAAGAAATATGCAAGAAAACTGGGTAACTCTATCAAAATGTTGATTGATTCTAAAAACAGAGCAAAAACAGAACAAATTTGACTACTTTTCTCCAAATGAAAAACCTAGGAAATACCCTAAATGGTAAGATTTCCTTCTAAGCTCTCTCTCCTCTTTTCAAAACCAAGAAAAGATAATATATATACCTATCCTCAAAATAAATCCGAGCCATTCAAAATATATGATCCAATGGTTTAAAATTAGCCCTAAAAATGGAGATCACGAAGTGCAGTTAAGTCGCACTCGACTCGAGTTCAGCTCAACTCGAGTCGAGTTGGACACTAGAAAATTAAGTTGAAGAGGCAGCAACTAACTCAACCTGAGTTAAGCTGAACTCGATTCGAGTTGGACACTGGAAAATGAAATAAAAGAAGTAGTAAAATGAATGGATCAAAAAGGATTCTAACCTATATAAATGAACCAAAGCTTAACATATAACTAAGAAGATAAAACACAATGACCAAAACGATGATGAAAATAGATAAAATCATGCAAAAACATAGCAAAGCACAAGATATAACAAGTATTAAATGGAAATGGATGAATGTTATGCAAATGCATGTAAATAATGCAAAAGATATAAAAAATTGGGCATAAAGGGTATACAATATAGCTTAAAATATTAGGAAAACAAAGTATATAAAATGTGTAACAGGGGATGCCCACAGATATATGCATCATTGATTGAACAGAGGGAATCTCTAAAATTATGGGGTATACATGAAATTATTTTAAAAATCATATTGTTTAAGTCTTTTATCCATAATCACAATCACATTCTTAATATTTAATTTAAGTTATTAATATGTATTTTGTATTAAATTTAATTCTATCTATATTATATGTATAATATGAATATATCTATATTATTATTATTATTATTATTATTATTATTATTATTATTATTATATACGTTAAAATATTTATTCTTTTTAAAATTTGAATAGATTATTATATTTGAAATATAAAATATAAATATCGGCTGATTTTGTGGCGGCCCCTAGGGTATCTTTTTTGGCAGCCCATGCTTTATATTGTTCATGTCCGATTTAATTTTTGTCATCAATTATTATCACCACCAACAGCGCAGAAACAAGAAGGAAAAAATGGCAGAAGCAGTTCCATTTGGTATAGCTACTAACATCCTGATGACGTTGGGGTCTTCTGCTTTCCAAGAAATCGGAGCAACTTATGGTGTGAGAAAGGATTTGCGCAAGCTAGAGAACACACTATCCACCATTAAGGCTGCGCTTCTTGATACCGAAGAGAGGCAAGAGAAGAGCCATTTAGTGCAAGACTGGATTAGGAAACTTAAAGATGTCGTTTATGATGCCGATGATGTGCTCGACTCATTTGCAACTAAAGCTTTAAACCGTCAGCTTGAGCACAATATTAGTTCTGCCAGTGTCAGGGTTAAAGAGCAAGTAAGTGAATTCTTTTCCATGTCTAATCAGCTAAAGTTTCGTTATAAAATGGCCCTAAAGATTAGAGATATTAGAGAGAGGGTAGATGATATTGCAGCTGATATGTGCAAATTTAATTTCAAAGAAAGGGTCTTTGAATTGGGAGATCATCATATAGAAAGAGGGCAGACTCATTCTTTTGTACCAATTTCTGTAATAATTGGGAGGGACAGGAATAAGGAGGATATAGTGAAGTTGTTGTTGACTTGTTCAATCAGCCATGATAATCTTTCCGTTGTTCCTGTTGTTGGAATAGGTGGGTCGGGGAAGACAACCCTTGCTCAGTTAGTGTATCAGGATACGAGGGTGGTGAATTCTTTTGAAGAAAGGATATGGGTCTGTGTCTATATGAATTTTGATGTAAGAATGATCGTTTCCAGTATCATAAAATCTATCACTAAGATTGACCCTGGAAACATGGAGCTTGATCAACTACAGTCATGGCTCAGGCAGATTTTAGACGGGAAGAGGTATTTACTTGTGTTGGATGATGTTTGGAATGAAAGCCATGAGAGATGGACTTGTCTAAGAAATTTATTAACGATTGGTGCTCAAGGAAGTAAGCTTCTGGTCACTACTCGGAGCAGAAAAGTTGCTTCTGTTATGGGTATCAGTTGCCCATATGTGTTGGAAGGTCTGCCAGAAGATGATTGTTGGGCACTGTTTGAACATTTGGCTTTTGGAGAAGACAAGGAGAGGGTGAATTCAAGCCTGATAACCATCGGGAAGGAAATCGTCAGGAGATGCAAAGGGATTCCTCTTGCAGTAAAAAGTCTGGGAAGCGTAATGCGAACAAAAACAGAAGAAAGTGAATGGGTAGCCATTCAAAATAATGAGATACGGAAGTCTTCTTTACAGGATAATGAAATTCTGCCTGCTCTCAGATTGAGTTATGATCATTTGTCAATCCCTTTAAGACAATGTTTTACCTTCTGTTCAATTTTCCCAAAGGACTACATAATCCATAAAGATACGTTGATCCAATTGTGGACTGCTCATGGTTATATTCACTCTACACTTGGAAATCAGCATCTGGAGGATCTCGGTGATCAGTATTTCAAGGATTTGTTGGCAAGGTGTTTTTTCCAAGAAGTGGAGTCAGATGACTATGGCAACATCAAAACTTTCAAGATGCATGATCTTATTCATGATCTTGCCCAAGTAGTTGCAGGGACAGATTGTGCTATTGCAGGAACTGATGCAGAGAATATGTCTGCAAGAGTCCACCATGTCTCCGTTTTGCAACCCTTTTATTCACCAGAAATGTCCAAGCATCTACTAGAAGCAAAGGGCTTGAGGACCTTCTTTTTGCCAGATTATTGTGGATCCATTGATGGATCAGTTTCTACAACTCTGATCTCAAATTACAAACGTCTACGTGCTTTAGACTTGCATCAGTCATGTATCAAGGTATTGCCCAGCACCATCGGCAAGTTGAAGCATTTGAGATACCTTGATCTTTCTAGTAATAGCAACATTGAAAGCCTTCCACGTTCAATAACCAATTTGCATAATTTGCTAACATTGTTGCTCTCAAATTGTGCAAGCCTTCTATGGTTACCACGAGACCTTGGAAAATTGATCAACCTTAGACACCTTGTGATTGATGGATGTGACAGGCTGATTCACCTGCCAGCTGAGTTGGGAAAATTGACTTCACTCAGAAGGTTAACGAGGTTTATGGTAGCAACGAACAAAGAATGTTCCGCACATAATGCAAAGCTCAATGACTTGAATGGCCTCAACCAGTTAAGAGATGAACTATGTATTGAAAACCTTGGAGAAGTCAGGAATGTTGAATTAGAGTCGAAAGGAGCAAATTTGAAAGCGAAGAGATTTCTCCGATCCTTGACTTTAAACTGGGGTCCAGTTAGAAATGGTGATTGTGATGAACATGATGATGAGTTATTGATGGAAAACCTGCAACCACATTCAAATTTGAAAAAACTGCATGTGGAAGGTTATGGAGCAGTGAGATTCCCATCTTGGCTATCCTCCCTTAGATGTGTTGTTAAACTTGCTATAAAGAAGTGTTCCAGTTGCCAATACCTGCCACCTTTGCATGAGCTTCGCACTCTGAAGTTCCTCACTCTTCAAGAGTTACCAGAGCTCGAGTACATGGACGATGACAGTAACCGACCTTCTTCTTCATCTTTGATATTCTTCCCATCTTTGAAAGAACTCTCACTAATTGACTTGCCTAATTTGAAGAGGTGGTGGAGAAGAGGAGCAGCCGATGATTTAATGATGAACAATAGTGATATAACATCATCATCAGATGGTGAGAACCAGGAACAATCTCCTCTGCTACTACCTTCATTTCCTCGCCTTTCTAACCTAAAAGTTCAAAGCTGCTTTAACTTGACATCAATGCCATTCTATCCATACCATGAAGAGCTATATCTATGCGAAGTTAGCGAGCAACTTCTGCAACAACAAGGAGTGATGATGGTAACCACCATGACAATGAGGATCACCATGATGATGATGATGATGATAGCTTTGCAAAGCCCCAAAACCCCCTCCTCTTCTTTTTCTCCATGCTCTTCTTCTTCTCCGTCCTCTTCTTACCCCTTCTCCCCCTCCTCTAATTCTTCAGTACTTCCCCATTACTCCTTCTCTACCGCTCCTTTTTCTAAACTGAAGTCTGTAAACCTCTTGAGAATCCATGATTTACGGTCCTTGCCAGAGGCATGGTTGTCCAATCTAACTTCTGCTGAGTTGATAAAGATCGAAGATTGCCCAAGACTATCAAATTTGTCGCGGGAAGGCTTTCGTGCCTTAACCTCTCTCAAGAGTCTCAGGATCTACAGGTGTGAAGGATTAAAGTCTTTATCTCGTGGGATCCAACATCTTACTGCGCTTGAAGAACTTGTAATTAAGAGTTGCGAGGAGCTGCATCTTTGGGACGATGGCATGCAATTACGAGACCTCAGAAACCTTCACTATTTACAGCTCAATGATATCCCAAAGATGGAAGTTTTTCCAAGTTGGGTTCGAGACATCCCCAATCTACTGAACTTGCATGTTGAAGAATGTCATAGCTTGAGAAATTTGCCAGATTGGATCGGCGACCTGTCATCGCTTCAAAGGCTTCAAATTTCCTATTGCTCCAGATTGGCTGCATTGCCAGACGCAGTCAGAGCTCTCTCAGCTTTACAAGAGCTCAGAATTTCCTACTGCCCCCATCTTTCTAAAACATGTCGCAAAGATAAAGGTTCTGATTGGCCAAAAATTGCTCATATTGCCATGATCAAGATTAATGGGAAATGGGTCCAACGCCCAAAATGATATTGTTCGCTGGTGACAATCTCAGCTTATTCACAGGTACATTTCCTTCATGGTCACCATTTTTTTAGTAATATAGTTGCAACTTTCTGATGCTCTACATATTGCAGATACCTTTTCTGTCACCATTATTTGACAGTGTATCTATCAAACATCCAATTTTCTAGCAGAATACAAGAATAATTATCCGAGATGGATAACACCAATAAAATGAAGGCATCAGAAGAAGGAAATGGGCCAAATGTGCTCAACACAAGCTGCAAAATTGCAACTTAAGTTGGATCTGGTTACTGGTATCGTGATGCTTCAGCAAGAATGGTCCACGTAAGCTGTCTGATCCATGAAAAGGGGGTCAGATTCTCTATGATCATCATATATATGGCACATAAGGAATGAACTTATTTCCCCCCCTTCTATCAAGTGTATTTCTTGTTCTGCCAATCTTTCTTATAATCCTCATGCTTAACATTGATTTTATGATAATTTGAAGATTTAAACAAATGAAAGTATATAAATTTATACTTAAACTTTAATTAATTTGATAAATATGAATAAAGATATTCTTTAATTTTATTTTAATATATTAATTTATCATCTTATATGTCAATGCTGAATGAACTTTAACAAGTTTGGAAAACAATAATTCCTTTCCTATTTATTCAAATATTTATTTTAATTTATTATAGTTTATATTCAAAAGAGTATAATTTAATCACATAAACTGAAATTTTCTATATTATAACATCCCATAGTTTGAAATTGATGAAAAAAAAAAAAGAAATATTGGATCAATTAAATAATAATAATAATAATATTATTATTATTATATAGAAAGAAAGAATCAAACGAATAAAAACAAAACAAGTACGTTTCACCAATACAAAATCCAAAAAGTAAAACCCTAATACCCTTTTTTGTTTTGTTTATCTCCGAAGAATCCCAATTCGATTATAAATTAGCCATAAAAAAAAAAAAGCAAAATGCATCCCAAAAACCCTAATTAATAAATTCTCATTTCTTTCGGTTAATACCCACCCAAAAACTGTTATCATTAAATAAATATATATATATATACATATGTATGTTTATTACTCTACATACTTGTTATCCATTCTTCTTCTCCTCATTTTCATGACATAATCATCTGTGCGCGCAAAGAGAAAGATTGGAAATCTGTCAAATTATTTTTGATTTCAAGAGAGAATGGAAGGAATACCCAACCCAACACCTAGAACCGTTGAAGAAGTTTTCAGCGACTTTAAAGGAAGACGCTCTGGCTTGATCAAAGCGCTTACCTCCGGTCTGTTTCTATTCAATTCTTGTTTCCTTTGCATAAATTTGTGGTTTTGCTCAACTGGGTTTTCTTTTTTTGTCTTTTGCTTTAATGGGTTTCTTTTTCTTTTAATCTTTTTGTTGGGCGTGTTTGTTTGTCTCAGATGTTGAGAAGTTTTATCAACAGTGCGACCCAGGTGGGTTTCTGCGTTTTTCCTGTTACTTGTGTTTCTTTTTGGATTTTCAATTAGAATTGCATGTGGGCTTTTATTGTTACCTGGTTTTTGATTTGTATACCGCTCCATGTGAATTACGGCCATTTTGACATCTAAATGAGTATGTGTGTTAGTGAATATGTTTGTTTCGGCATTCTTGATTGTTCACATTTCATAATCTTATGAGTGAATCCCTAATGCCTTTATTGCAGTATTATTTAGCTATAATTTTGTTGCTTCCTTTCAGCTTTGTGCTTTTAGGATCACTGGAACCCGTAATTTGCAGTCTGTGGCTAGATAACAAAGGAGGGTTCAATGTTTATTCGAGAAATAGAGTTTACCTATCAAGAGATTAACCTAGACCAATTTATGTGCCCACAAGCTGCAGTGCTTGTGACACCCCGTTGCAGAAATTCTGTAATTTCTAGCTGTTTAGTTTGTTGAAAGTTGGTTTGGTTTTTGCTCCAAAACTGAATCCTTTCAAAGAATTGGTCGCAAAAGTTTTATTATTTAGATGAAGTATGTTTTCAATAGTTGTCACTTTCTGTATCTCAAAACCATCTTTTATTTATCGATTAAATTTCAGTTTTTTGGTGGAAATGAAGTTGCAGCGATGTTAATATTGGTATAAGCGTTACTTTTTTATTCCTTTGTCTTGGGCATGTGCTAGTGAGGGTAATGATTGCAGCATGATAATCTCTTCTTTTGAAAAGAATAAAAAAGTTTAATCTTCTCGTTTTAGCCTTAATATATAGAATAAATTTGTGCATATTTGAAGTGATCATTCCATGATATTTAATACCGGGTTTACTGTCATTTAATGATCATTTCCTTATATCATTATTATATAACACTGGGTTTAGCATATACAACAAAATTGTTGGTGAAAAGGTCAGAGTGCATATACATTTGTATAAGAAGCAAGTTGTAACGTGTGTATCAGTTTATGATGTATTTGAGATGCAAAATGCTTTCTGGACCTCACTTTTACAGAAAAGGAGAACCTGTGTTTATATGGATTTCAAAATGAGACATGGGAAGTTAACCTACCTGTTGAGGAAGTGCCTCCGGAGCTCCCTGAGCCAGCCTTAGGAATAAATTTTGCCAGAGATGGGATGCAAGAGAAAGACTGGTTATCCCTTGTTGCAGTTCATAGTGATTCGTGGTTGCTTGCTGTAGCATTTTATTTCGGAGCACGCTTTGGGTTCGGTAAGAGTGAAAGGTACGGATTACTTCTTTATCAGTTATGACTTATAGCTCATTGGTATCAAAGGGTGCTGTTAATAATTTCCTACTGAAAGATGACATGTTCTAGTACATGGGAAACGTAAAGTACAATGTTACATGTACATAGGATATATGATATGACATTGCATTATTACCGTATTGTTGGTCAAATTCATGTTGATTCAGGGGATCTAAGTCCATTTGTTTATATATGTGAAACAACAGTTACCAGGCAGTCAATTCTGCGAAGCATTTTATCGATGATGATTGTTACAGTGTTTTTTTTTCTGATACTTCAAACAAAAATATTACTTTAGCATTTATGAAGTCCATTGTATGTTTATATGAGATACAGTAATTTTAAGCTACATATTATTGAATGCCATTGAACCAAGGAAAAACCTATATCTGTATATCTTCTTAACCCTCTCCAATGCAACTTACCCAAGCCTTAATCCAAAGACAGGTGGGGTTAGTGAATGTATTTGTGCTGGGGACCGAACATGTGCATTTTGTTGGATGATGATGTTATTTTAAGAAAGGATCCTGTATTGGCGAACACATTTCCACCATGAAAGCTTGTGGTCCCACATCTTGAAAAGTACAGTATTGCTAGGTGGTCCTCTTGGCCTCTAATATGCAATGTAGATAAAAGAATAAAATTCTCTTGTTACCTCTTCTCATGATCATGTAGTTACAATAGTCGGGAGTTTTTAATCCTATAGGAGGAAGTGTATCAAGTATTGACAATTGTTATCAAGACACTTAACTGCAGAAACATACGCATTAAATAATGTGAAGACATGAGAGAGAGCTTAAATTTTCATATTGCTTGATCATGCATATGTAGATGGACTAAACAAGATTATGAGTTTCACTCGAACATGTCTGAGAAATCAACCCTTTATGATTGCTACTATAGTAAGTTGCTAAGATTACTATATGATTACTACTATAGTAAGTTGCGAAGATTCCCTTCTCAAGAGTCTACTTTGGCAGCCAATAGCATAAGTTTCAAAGCAAAAGTAAGATTATCCATCTTTGATGGTTTTGATATTTAATCAACAGGAAGAGGCTTTTCCAGATGATAAATGAACTTCCAACAATATTTGAAGTTGTGTCAGGAAATGTAAAACAAATTAAGGACCAATCTGCCACTCACAACAGCAGCAGCAAAAGCAAATCAAGTGGGAAAATGGTAAGGGAAGTCATCAGTTACCTGTATGTCTTTTATGCATTTCCCTTTGCTGTCATATTCCTTTACACATTGTGTTCAACCTTTATGCTTTTCCGGTGTGGCCTTTAAGCAAGCTCGGCAACAGGAACTTCAGACCAAACCAATGAAGATGACTCCGCCACCCAAGGAGGACGATGAAAGCGGGGAAGAGGAAGATGAAGATGATGAACAGAGTGCTACTTGTGGAGCATGCAACGAAAGCAATGGGGCTGATGAATTTTGGATTTGCTGTGATATATGTGAGAGATGGTTCCATGGAAAATGTGTCAAGATTACACCTGCAAAGGCTGAACATATCAAGCAGTACAAATGTCCAGGCTGCAGCGGCAAGAGGTCTAGAGTTTAAAATTAGATGCTAAAGTTGCAGGCTCCCCATCAAGTAAGCAAAGCCAGAAAAGGTTTAGAACTTCACCTTCGCAGTTTCTGAAAAGTAAAACAGGACCAGTTGCCCAATTTCTAGTTGATTAGTAGGAATGAATGCTGATTAAATTTGAAGCTTCAGTACTTCCCTGTCTTGCCCAACTTTGTTTGGAATTCTGTTTTAATTAGTTGGTCGAAGAAACTATGGATATTCTATTTACGTTACTTAATGCAGTTTTCTGGTTCTGATATGGATTCCTGTTGTGTTCTCTTTTTCTGCTTCTTCCAAATGATTGATTCTCTCATGTAATAGCTCTATTATTAACTTCTAGTATGACCGAAAATAAGCTTTTGGGCAGAGATAACAGAAGATTCTGCAAAATAACACGTATTGCTATGATTATGAGTCAATCGACTTTATTTTTTAACCAAGTGATGAAATATAGAACTATATGAGTTTCTAAAATCATCAAATGTAAAAGATATCGATAAATAGATCCATGGGAAAGCTACTTAAAATACAAAAAAGGAAATGAATAACTAATCCTAGGAACTTATTTTCTAGTATACCAATCAAACAAGGGTTTCATATTTTGAGGAAATATAGTCTAGAACTGGATGTACCAATCATGTTACCAAGGCAAGCATACAGAATGCAAGAATCTATCTTGTCAAATTTGATCAACAATTCCATACATGAATATCATAGCTTTTATCAAATGTATCTTATTCATTATTTAATTCTTACATAAGATGATAAACCATATATATAAATCTTATCTAACATCATTTTTTATCTTTAATTAAAGCTGTGACTTGATATCAGATGGATGGGAGTTGGAAATAGGGCTGAACAAGGAAACAAAGAGTATTTCTTGAAGAAAACGTAAAGATCCAAAAGGAAAAGGATAGCAAAGGTGGATCCACCTCTTATTAATTATGTAATATTCAATCTTCCACCAATGCTTTGTTTGAAGGTGAACACTCTTGGAGGATAGTATAAGTAGTAATATGAAGTAGGGTGTAATGCTTCCATTTTAGTAAATCTTTTGTTTCCTTTGTATGAACCAAAGTTAAAGATTAACCAAAGTAGTAATAAGATATAATTCCAATGGTAATATAAACTTCTACCCTATTGAACTTCTAAACTAAATAGTATGAAAATGTAAATAATCATGTTATGGAATAAGAGAAACACCATAATTAGATTGATAAGTTTATCCTAATTCCTCATGCAATTAGAAGAAAACAAATCCTCACTCTTATTCTAATCTTAGAACATGTTAAAAGCAAGAAGAAAATAATATAATTGTATTGATCGATGATGTCAATAAAAATTTACATAAGCATTTATTTGTACTACTATATAATCCTAGTATAATAAGGATTTGGAGATCTTAATCCAATAAGGACTTGGAAAACTTAATCCAACAATGACTTGGAAAATATAAACCAAGAAGGACTTGGTTTTCCTACTCCTAATGTAACTTGAAAAATAAATAAAATAAAGTTAAAATTACATGAAAATTCATGCAAACTAAATAGGCTAGGAATTGATCTAACTACTATTCCTTATTGGACTCTAAATAGGCCTAACTTATGGCTTAACATGCCTTACTCTTTTTAAGGCTTATAAAATAAGACTAAGACTTCTATCTTAAGATCCAATTAATATGTTTTAGGCTTTATACTCCTCCAGACATGCCTTAAGCATAGTGATGGCCTTAGGCATCCCTTTGAGTTCTAAACAACACTTGTGAAAAACCTACTCTTGAAACTCCATTGTGATTTGTTCTTGAATAAATGAGTTCATGGCTACTTTATACTTATTTACATGTGACCTTATGATTGGACCACTTAGAAGAGTCAATGGCTCTCCCTTTTCACTTCTTGTGCTCTCTTAAACTCTATGTGCATATAGTAGATTTGTATCATTCCCCCTTTTCTCAAAAAGATTTATCCTTAAATCTGCATCCACATCAAAGGAGACAAATTACTAACATTGGAAGTAGTAGAAATTCCATACTCACTAGACAAATCTATCTTATATGCATTATCATTGATGTGTTCCAATACTTGGAATGGGCCATCCCCATGTGCATTTAACTTGGTTCTTCATTGTCTTGGAAACCTTTCTTTATGAAAATGCACCTAAACCCAATCTCCAAGTGTGAATACAACTTGTCTTTCCCCCTATTTGCTCTGTCAATATACTCTTTATTCTTCTTTTCTATATTAGCTTAAGCCTTTTTATACATTGACTTTACCAATTTTTCCTTTCTATTACCATTTAAATTAGAGAGCTCATGTAAACGTAAAGGAGAAAAATCTAAAATAATTAGTGGATTAAAACTATAAACAAGTTCAAATGGTGAATAACTTGTAGAAGAATGAATACTTTGATTATAAGCAAATTCAATGAAGTGTAAACAATCTTTCCATGTTTTTAAGTTTTTACCCACTATAGCTTAAAGCAATGTTCTTAAAATCCTATTCATTACTTTGGTTTATCTATATGTTTATGAATGATAAGTTATTAAATAAGCAACTTAATACCAAGCTTACCCTATAAAAAATGCCAAAAATATAAAAAGAACTTTGTATCTCTATCAGAAACAATGGTGGCACACCATGCAAACACACAACCTCCTTAAAGAATAGGTCAACAACATGAGTAGCATCATCACATTTATGACAAGTAATAAAGTGGACCATTTTGCTAAACCTATTAACCACCATAAATATGATATCTCTACCTCTCTTAGTTTTAGGTAATCCAAGCATAAAATCCATAGATACATCAGTCCAGGTGAATTAGGTACAGGTAAAGGCATATACAACCATGAGGCATAGACTTAAATTTTGCTTGCCAACCTGCAACACAAATATTACACACTTTCTCTACATCCCTATGTATATGAGACTAATAAAAATGTTCATTTAATATATTATAAGTCTTATGTACCCTAAAGTATCCCATCAAACCCCAATAATAAGACTCTACTACAAGCAAATCATATATAGAGCATTTAGGTATACAAAGCTTACTACCTTTAAATAGAAAATCATCATGCTTGTAGAATTTATCAAATGTTCTATGCTCATATGTTGCATATACATTACCAAAATCAGTATCATCAACATATAATCCTATAATATACTCAAACCCAAGTAACTTTGAACTAAGGGTAGAAATTAACGCATACCTTCTTGACAATGCATCAACAACAACATTATCCTTTCCATGCTTGTATTGAATCACATAAGGTAATTATTCAATGAATTCAACCCACTTACCATATTGTTTATTGAGATTTCCTTGTCTTTTCAAGTACTTAAGGGATTCATGATCAGTATGGATGACAAACTCCTTAAGAAGTAGATAGTGTTATCAAACCTCCATAGCTCAAACCAAGGTATACAATTCTTTGTTATAGGTTTAATAGTTGAGTTGAGCTTCCTTTAGCTTCTCACTAAAGTAGGCAATCAACTTCTTTTCTTACATTATAACTACCTTAATCCCTACACCAGAAGCATCACACTCAATTTCAAAGGTTTACTAAAGTCAGGTAAAGTTAGGATAGGAGTTGAAGTTAAATTCCCTTTCAAAGTTTTAAATGCATGTTATTATGCTTCCCCCCATTTAAACCCAACTTCCTTCTTTATTATTTATATGAGTGGTGCTGCAATTGAAGAGAGATCTTACATAAAACGATCTATAAAAGCTTGTCGAACCATGAAAGCTTCTTAAATCAATCACAATTTTATGCGTTGGCCACTCCGTTATAGTTTAACTTTCTCCTTGATAACTTGAATACCCTATGCACTCATAATGAAGCTAAGAAAAACAAGTCTATCTATATAAAAGGTACACTTCTTAAGCTTAGCATATAACTTTTTATTCCTTAAAGTTTCTAACATTAGCTTAACATGCTCAATGTGTTCCTTTAGAAACTTACTATCAATGAGTACATCATCAAAATAAATAACTACAAACTTCCTTAAATCAGCATGCAAAACATGGTTCATAAGCCTCATAAATGTATTAGGTGCAATAGTTAAACCAAAAGGCATTACAAACCATTCATACAAACTATACTTAGTTTTGAAAGCAGTTTTCATTCATCTTTAGGTTTCATCATAATTTGATATTATCCACTCATTAAATCAATTTTAATAAAGTAAAGAGTCTTACATAATTGATTTAACATGTCATCAAGTCTAAGGATAGGGTGTGTTGACCCTGACTTTTCACCCGCGCACTGCAACTTTAGGTTTTCTTTGATTCAGCTTGGTATAGGTCCTCGATGTCGACCTCGATTTGCACACATGCCTTTGAGCCTCCCTTAGTGTTCTGGACATGCTAAGCATGTTACATTTTACTTATGGAAGGCAAAGCACATAACATGTATTTTTTAATATGTGGAGCATAAAGTGCTACATATTGCTCATGTTCTAAAATATATGCATGGTAAATGACCTTTTCCCATGCAAATCTAATATGCTCCATATGGTACCATGCATTTATCTCCCAAATGATGCTTGTTTGACATATGGTGCACATCCCAGTGCACTCACATTAGATGGCACACATAGGTAAAAAATGCATCATGTTAGGCATATGCTGCTACATGCTGTATATATAGCACTATATACGTAACATATGATACATAGTTTTCTAGAATCCCACATTACTAATGTGTTTTCCTCAATCCCATGACCCTTTCCTATAAATACATGCTTTGTATTTATGGAAAATAGGTCTAAAATTAATAAAACTTGCTTAAACTCTGCCAAAATCACACCATACTTAATTAAGCACTTAATTAAGTAATTAATATAAGATAAGAGACTAATTAATCCTACTTAAATCTCTAATCACATTTGGAATCAAGATTTTGGAAGCTAATCCTACTTTGGTGAGTTGAATGCTTATTCTCTTCTCCTTTTCTTCTTGATTTCTTTGTGGGTTTATGATTTTCATTTATTTTTCAATGATTGGCTTTAATCATGAATGTAACAGTAGCATTTAATGCTTTCCTGTAGCTTAAATGATATTGACAATCATAAATTTGCTTAAGATTGTGATTTGGTTCATGTTTTAGTATTAAAACTCAGTTTTCTCTTATTCTGGTTTGTTGTGTTTTGCATATGTCATCTTATATGCACCACATATAGCCTATATGCTGTACACATCCATCTATGTATGGCGCATATAGATGCTAAAATTTCAAGAAATTTAAATTTTCTTTCATTTTCCAATTGATCTTGCTTGATTAATGAAGCTTTCAGTAGCATTAGTGGCTTCACAGTAGCCTTAATGATCTAAATTCATCATACATTGATTATATTTCATTAATTTTGGCTTTAAAATTAATTTTTCAAGTTAAATGCTTATTTAATTTGTTTATTTGCAATGATTGATATAATTGGCTTTGATTAGTTATGTTTTACTATCTCTAATTGACATTTGAATGATGTTAGAGCCTTCCAATTTAATTGCCCATGAATAATTTGTTGATTTTGCTATTAAATCATTATTATTTTACTTTATTTCTGAATTAATTCCATTTTAATTATGATTTTAATTATCACTTGACATTATTAGCTTGATTCGATATTCATTTGTTTCTAAGTGATATCTCATGTGATCTTAGAAAAGTCCAATTATGCCATTGATCAATTTTACCTAAAATTGATTATTTTTCATGATTTTCATAATTCGACTCTTATTTATTATCATGTTTCCATGATTATTGCCATTACATTAATCAGACTTTGACCCTCAATTTGTGCTTTCACATGGCATTGAATTGATCAATCTAGTCCTAAATTTCATTTACCACTAATGATTATTTATCTATTTTACATTTTCATTCATGCATTTTCAACTCATGCTACTCGAAGTTGACTTTTTTTAAGTGGAGGAGATGTTGCTAAATATCTCAGATTTTTGTATCATTAAAGATTCTTTATAATAGAATAAGCCTTTATTTTATTTCCTCCGACATGAATGATTTAGCCTTATTTCATTATGTATCTCCTATTTTTCTCGATCCCTTTCATTGGGCCATTATCATTAATTTTCATTTGTGCTGCTATGCTTGTTTTATCATTGCTATATGATGTATGCTATGCTTGTTTTATCATTGCTATATGATGTATGCTATGCCATATTATCTCACATATCATGCTTATGCTATATTATCTCATATGTCATGCCTATATCATGCCATCTCACATGTCATGCTTATCCCATGTCATCTCACATGTCAAGCCTATACCATGTCATCTCACATGCCGTGCTTATACCATGTCATCTCACATGGGATGCCATGCCATGCCACCTTATATATCATACTTATATCATGTCATCTCACATGTCATGCCTATGCCATATCATCTTACATGTCATGCCTATGCCATATCATCTTACATGTCATGTCTATGCCTTGTCATCTTCTTACATGCCATGCCTATGCTATGTTTCATGCCATGATTGCCATATCATATTTATCATGCTATATCTGCTATGATTGATGTCATGCTATACCCATTGTATGCTTATTTCATGCTTATGAATGCTTGCCTGCCTAGGGTAACTAACTTGACTAAAATGGTAAAATCGAACTTAAAACTCTGAGGGAATAAATCTTCACCACTCGAATCCATCTCTGTTGGGTTTGACTTAGCACTCATGTTAATGGGTTGGTTGAACTAAATCTGAAACCATTCGATGATGACTCCATCTTGCAAATCTTTTGAGTTAGTGTCATTCCTCGAGGTAGCCTCTCGAGAAGATTGCATTTTTGCTCCAAGCAAGTCTGCGGCCTATGCATCGTAAGCCTCGCCCTAAGTTATAGCAAAAGCCTTGTCCACAGTGGCAACTTCATTGAGGACCTATGATGAAAGTGTAGTGGTATTGAAATCTTAGAGTTTCATATTAATTTTCCTATTTTAGTTGGGGTAATTGTATTATATTTCATGTACACAGTTTATGTCTGCACACTACCATTTGTCCCATGTCAAACTAGTGATTATGGATGAGTGAGTACCTTAGACTTCATTCGAATCCTCGGGAAAGCAAGTTTGCCTTCATCACTCATTACTTTGTACAGTTGACCATCGATGATTCTTGACGGATAGACACTAGGTATAGTCCTATATTGATGATTCCATTGAGTTGGATAGGTTATGGACAATATGATATGAGACCTTAGCTTATTCTTATCAAACTAAAGCCCATGTAGCTAACTATAATAACATTCCAAAACTAAGACCCTTTATTAGCATGCTATTTGGATCTATGTCTTATCATATCAGTGAATTTACCTAAATTTGGCTACTTTTCTCACCTTGTATTGCTCTGCTAAGAGTTAAAATCTTTTCATGATTATGTATTGGTTGTATAACCTTATGCTTATTCTATTGGAATTCTCTTATCATAATAATATGATCATGTCATCTTGTTTTGCTAATAATCAGAATCCTCTCATGATTCTGTATTGGTTGCATACCACATGCGTATTATATTGGCATTCTCTTATCATCACGCCAAAATGTTGTCAGATTTTTATTGTAATCCCTTATATGATTGGGCAACGATCATCTTTTGCTTGCTTTACATGCTGAGAGTTTCAAGCCTTGAGTTCCCAGTGTAACTCCAAGTTAGTATTGTGACACCCTAACCCGATGTAATACGCTCCCGTAGAATAGTTAATAATCCCTTAAGCAAGGAAACCATTAATTATTTTATAAGGGATTTATACTTTTTTTTTATTATATTTCATTAATATGTCTATCATATACATATACATATATATATCTATCATCTAAAAACACCTGTAGACATGTGTAATATCAAAACACAAAAGTATGCATCCATTCTATCTCATTTTATCTTAAAAGCATATGTCTTACATTTGTCATGCAAACTCATACCATCATTTCTTATATGCAATTTATATATTTAATTTTACATAATAAGGTGGTCTTGATAATACACGTAACACAAAAATACATCATATAAATATTACTTCCGCTAAAGTTAATAAAATAAGCTGCATATACAAGACACCAAGGAGTATGTTACATTGATTCAAAGCTGCCTTGAGAAGGAGATTCTTCAAATCACAGTCTCTCTTGATTTGTCATATCCTAAAATGAGCACACACCTTGCATTCATGAAATTGCTTGAAATGCTATGTTTTATATGTTATTGGTATGGAAATGATGTGAAATTATGATTATGATAAGCATATGATAAGATTAAAGTTTATAGCCTTAATGATGAAATTAAAAATTTTGACAAAAACCACTGAAACGACCTCTGAACGGTGATAAATCGATGTTTTTGATGATGAAAACAGTTAATATGATTAATTAAGTATGTTCAAGATGTTTCTATTAACATGAATTTGTTATATACAAATTTTAGAAAATTTAAAATAAAAATTAATTATGATGTCATAATTAGGTGATGATAATGTAAGCATGATGTAAGCATGATGTAAGCAAGTGAACTTAATTATGATTTTTCTTAGAGAATAAATAATTATGGATTAATAATGTATTAGTAAGAATATATAATAAAATTTTAAATATTAGAAATGTATAAATGATATTTTTAATTATGATGTCATAATGATGTCATAAAGGATAAAAATGATGTCATAATTAAGTTAATAGGATAATTAGTGTTATGTAAGATGATAAATAGATAAATATAAATGAAAATAGAATATAGAAGAATGTATTTTGAAATAGTATATTTAAATGGAAGTGGGATTGGTAATTGTAAAAGTGTATAGGAAATAGAAAAGTAGTTTGGATTTTAGTATTAGTGGATGGAGAGAGAAGGTTAAGAAATCATATTTTATTTGATTGAGAAAATTAGTAGATGGTATTTATGATTAAAATATAGTGTATTAAAGTGTAAAAGGAGGGTATAATATGAAATTAAGGATTTAGATTGGTGGATTTAAGTATACAAATACGTATAGGGGCTAAACTATAATTTTGGAGGTGTATAGGGACTAATATGGGATTTTTTCCAAATGGAACTAATTCCATCCTAATTTCATCTCCATTTTGACTAAAATTCCATTTCTTTATCCTCCAAACTTCATTTGGCTGAAACAAATGCATGTAATCCTCTCCATTTCTCTCTTATCCTTTCATTTCTAACTTATCCTCTTCTTAACCTCTCATTTTCTCTCTTATGTTCATCTTGTTCTTCAACTTTCTTCATCCAAACATCAAAAGGCAGTACCTTCATCTTCTCATTCTCTTCTTATTCTTCAAGTTCTAAG
>CANYBF010869190.1:0-11372 GCA_948192965.1 Dalechampia spathulata
ATACTCTGAAGAAACTAAGGATGTTTTCAACTCTGAAAAACCAAGGTTTTATTTCCTAGTTTTCAAAGTTAATTCAATTGGATTAAATAGAAACAAACTAGGTGGCGACTCCACACATATCCCGTTTTTCTCAAAAGTTAAAACTAGTAAAAACCGGAAAAGCCGAGAAACGGATACGTACGCTCACAAGCTTCAAATCTTCATATAAATTGCTTCAACATGAATCCATGGTTGAATGTAAAATTTCTATTATATGAGTGTTGAATCTCCATGGTTGTTATTGTATCAAAATGTTAATTAAAACTCCAATAAATTACTCATAAAATAGATTAAGCTTTAAATCTTCATGCTTGAAATGTTATTTTCCTCCTTTAAGTTGATTTTTAATGAAGCAAATAAACAATAAAAATAAATAAGCCATTTGGCTACCATTTTTAAAGAATGGGAATGGATTTTTTTTAAAGCAAGTAAATATAAATAGGTAATTTAAATATCTAAGATTTATTTTAGTCTCTTTCACTTATGGTAAACCTTTTACTTTAGGTATTATATGAATTTAATTTTTTTACATGGTAATTATCATTTAAATCTTATTTTATTTATCACTTAAGACATATATACGCTTTAAGATTGTTTGGCATGAATTTGAAAATATTAATTATGGGCATATTAGAGGTTAAATCTCAATAAATGCACCAGAGGACATGAGTTCCCAAGCTCCTTGGAACAATTTGCTTGGACGTATTAGAAAAGCTAGATTGAAAAGCTTAAGGAAAAATGAAGAAAATGTGAAACTAAATGGGAATAAAGAAGAAAATGTAAATAGCTTCAAGGTAATTACTTATTTTAGATAAAAAAAATAGTATTTATATTAAGAATAATGCTAAGGAACAACGCTTGAAAGTTTGCAATTTTAATAAACAAAGAAGCAATGCTGAAAAAGACGTATTTTATTATTTTCTGTTGAATTTTTTTGGTATTGATTGATTGTCCCCCGTATTGAATTCTCCTTCATTTATATACCTTGAGGATTTGCACATAACCTTCAATAACTATCTATGCCCACATTGCCAATATCTCATATCTCCACTTCTTCAAACTGTCCACACACCATTACTTTTGAGCCATGATTCTATTCTAGCTATTTAATTAATTTAACTAATTTAATTATAAAGCTGGTTATTAATTAAGCTAAAACCAACCAATCAATTAATTTAGCTAATTAATTAATTTTAGCTAAGGGACTTATATTATCTAATTTAAATATCCAATTTAAGTTTTAGGCCCAATAATTGCCCCCTGTATATGAATAGCTTCAACCCAGAAAGGTAGCCATTGCGTATGCATTTTGACTATAAACCCTCAGGCCTTATTCATCTTCCTCTTCTCTTGATGACACCATGAAACAATACAGACCTAAGGTCCAATTTAATGCCCTGGATGACTGGTTCTGGGCAATTGAAAATGAATAAATCAAATCTTTAGAAGAAGAAGTGTGGAGAAGGAATAGACTAAATGTGGGGCCTAATTCCTCAAACCCTACACCATTTCCTCAAGCCCCATACTTACCACCTCTAGCTCTTTGAATTCTTACTTCTCTAAAGACTATTTCTTCTCCAAAACATCCATCCAACCAAAACCCACACTTTTGCCATCGGCAGCTTCTATAAACCCCTACCATACCAACCGTTCAACACCACAATCACCAGAGACAGTCGTCGGACTCATGCCATCCACTTCCTCCTCCGACCATGACTTACACAACACTGGTGGTAGCAGCAGTGACAGTCTTATCTTCTATGAGGCTGAACCATGAAATTGCACTAAAAGTCATTCACCTTTTTCATCGGTTCTCTAGTTGTTAGTTCTCAGTTCCTGACAGCCTCCATTATTATTTCATTATCATCATCAGATTTGACTAAACCTGTTTGTCCTTTCCCATAGAACTATCATCATACACTATCAATGCCAATGGTGGAAACTCGCCACATCTTGCCACTACCATCTAATTTTCTTGAAGAAATTTGATTTTCTTTAAATGATTTCTATGGATTTTAATAATTACTGAAAATGATGTCAATTCCTTTTGCTATAAAAGAAATTGTTTATTTTGATCTTTGGAAGTTTCATAAATCTTCCATTAGCTAATGTAGTTTACTGAGTTTTAGTTGTCTTGATTAGTGAATTGCATATCTATTTTGGTTCTTCTCCAACCATCCCTCACTTCTTCTATTTGATAGCTATTCGCACATAAAAACAGAGCCTTTCATGTCTTGACAAATTTATGGTTGCATTTAGTTCTTGCATTTAGTCATATCTATGATTTACAAAGACTTGTTACTTCCCACACCTGTTTTTCTTGTTACTGTTTACCCATATTTTCTTCTCTGCTATTTGCGATATCTTTTGACAAGTTTTCTGCTTGGTTTCTTAGCTTGTTTTTTTCTTTCAATACAAATTCATTTCACTTGATTTCAACCAATACCTATTTAAACTTCCCTTGCCTATTCTCTATCTATTACGTGAAATCCTTTGTGCTATCATTTTTATCGTCTGTTGATTGTTTGATCGATTGCTATATCAATGGTCTTTAGGGAACTATATATAATGACCACTTTCTTTAGGAATTGAGCTGTATACTACACTACCAGTTACTTCTGTCATCAAAACATCTTGCAGTAACATTAGGAAATAATGGGTCTAATGGTACCTTAATTTTTCATGCCTATATCTGTCGACTCACGTTTGAAACCCAATAAAAACCTTAGATTCACAATTATCATACACCAAAAAGAACTCAACCAAAGAAAATGCCTATAATAACTTGTCTACTATTAATGGTCAAGAACTTTAATTGGTTAAACAATATTTTCAACATGCCTGATTACCATTAAACTTTAACATTTTAAGCAAAAAGAAAACCACGAAACTGTAGAAATTGTAACCAAAGAACCAGCTGAATACATAATGTTTAATTTGGAAACAAGATTTTCTTGGACAAAAAGACATATACCTAAGACATAAGGAAATAAGACAAGAGCTCTTAGGAATCTAATTATTAAACAGTTAAAGCACTTTAGGATTGCCAAGCACACACATCAAGAAAACCCCTGCCACTTCTGTGCACTTATCAATATAAAAATAGAACTAAGGAAATATTCAAACTAATAATTATTTAATCAGTGAGATATACCAAACAACTAATTAACTTGACACCATCATAATCAACATGTTTTGCTAATATGAAAACCCGTCGAAACCACACGACCAAAGAATAATCCAACAAATACCATAGCTATACCATCCTCATAGATTTCTTTAAGCAGCTCAAAATACAAATCAAAATTAACATTCCAATACATAAGTGAGCAAATGACATGGAAGCTATGAACACCAATATTCTAATCAAAATCCCCTGCCACCAACAGCAAACCATACATACAAGATGTCAATTTCCACTTTCATATTAAACACGTGAACTAAACATAGTCCATGATAAAAATCCTAGAGATAACAAAATTTTAAAATAAATAAAAAATATTAAAATAGTTCTAACTAATTCCTAAGGAAATATTACAGTAAAACAAACTATTAAAATCTTTTAGTCTACTGCTACGATAAAAATTCAAAAAGAAAACCCAAACAAACCAAACTTAGTCAAACGTGAGGAACAAACACTCCACATTCTTTGCTAGACATAAAATAAAAAGAAATCTTGAGGAATTTGACCAGTATAAAAATACTAACATTAAAAATCCTTTATTTCAAAAACTTAAATAGCTTAACAGAATAATTTTAAACTAGAAGATTAAGATGAACATATCATAACTAATTAACATAGAGACTTAACCTTTAGAACCTAAAACTCTAAACAACTACCACATCTTAATCTAATTTAATGTAAAGAATCTAAAAAAAATGCAACATAACTTCAAAAATTAAAGCAAAGCTATATGATAAAAGAAAAAAGAAAAAACAACAAAAACCAAACCAAAGCTAAATAACACCAAACAATTCTATTAGTATATTTAGTCCAATACCATTAAGGAATTCACATGAACTTGATAAACTTTAAGCATAAGCAATATGATCTTTAAGACCACATACATCTTCCTGCACAGGCTCGTTTGCACAATACCTTTTAAGCTGTTTAATATTTCTGCATGTGAACTCTACTGAAATGTCTCATTCTTATTTATCTAATCATCTTTCTTTTCATTCTTCCTCAGTTATGGCATCTGATTCATCTCCCTGAATCATTGTTCAACTTAGTGTTGACCATCCTCCACAGGTAATTCCCTCACAATACGAGATTCATCACAACACACTTTTAAACTAAAAAATTTTATAAACCGCAGGATCCTATGCGTAGCCTCCTAGTATCAAGACAACATTTCCCTCCTATCAACCTGCACAAGCCGAATTCCTAGAGGTATCCTTAAAACTTTATTTTCTCTTTGCTTGTGCAAGACTGACATGTTAAATTAATAAATTAGCTGACAAATGTTGAGGCAACAACTCCTTACTAACTTTCCTCTACCAGATCCTTCTCCTCCTCCTTACTTGTATCTATTCAGACCTTATATTCATGTGCCATAACCTTTACCACTTGTATTGACTTTTTAAGACCGGCGAGGACTACTTAACTCCTTCATTCAAAGGAGACGACTAGAAGCTCATTGTTGGTCCCCTCCCATTCTCGAACCATTTCAACATCCATGTCCTAGTTAGTTTACCTCTATTGGGAACAAATTTCTCCAAGATGCGCTTTATAAAAAAGCCATGGCCTCATCTGTCACACCCAAAACCTGGTATAACACGCTTTCGTAGAATAGTTAATAATTCTCTAAGAAGGAAATCATTAATAATTCCATAAAGGATCTATTTTTTATTATTTTATTTTATTTTATTGCTACAGTAATTTGCTACAGTAGCCATATGTAAATACATTGTCAACTATCATCATATCAAACATACATAGTAATAAATCCGTCATTCATACATTATATGGTCTGCATATTTAATTTCACATGATAAGTTGGTATCAATATTACACACAACACATGTTCATAACATAAGTATTACTGCTGCTAAGGTTAATATAATAAGTCATATAAACAATGACACTACGGAATATGTTACATTGATCTAAACTGCTTTAGAGTGAGATTCCCTGAAATTGCAATCTCTCTTGACTGAAGATCGTTTAACCTAAATTCTTGCCCGAGGGTCCTGGTCCTGCATTCATCAAATGATAAGTGCTGAGTATAAAACTCAGTGGTGCTATAAAATAAGTAAATGACATGAGCACATATCAGAAATAATATTTTGAAGTCAAATCACATTAATCAATAATAAGGTATACAACTGTATCATATAGTGCTATTTTGCATCACTCATTAGCTATTATAATCAATGCATAAGGCATATGTTAGTATTCATAAGTTACTATTTATTAAGTACTATTCATCAAGAACTATTCATTAAGTACTATTCATTAAATACTATTCATTAAATACTATTCATAAATTACTATTTATCAATAACTTTCTTATTTGCAACATGTATAAATGATAATGTATGTTTATGAGAATGCATTCATGCTTAGCATTCTCCCTCTGATTTTCCTATAACATTTCATTTCTTTTTTGTATAATTGTGCACAATCTTGTATTGGGTCCATTTCTCTATGTACCGGTACTGTATCATTCTCTGGTTCTCGTAGGAACATAATATTTCTCTATGGTTCAATAATAGGAACCTATACTGTATGATTTCATAAAGGAAATCGATAATAATTGTATGATCTAGTACGCTATCAATGAATATTGCTCTGTACATCACTTTCTTTCCCCCCTTATATGCTCTGTATGACATGTCATGAATATATCTATATGTATGAATGATTCCTGACATGATGCATAACTCATGCTTTAATGACCATAAGCAATGATGATCATATAATACCATTTACAATATAATCTCATTACGTTGCTATTATAAGTAATTAAGTGAGAAGTCATCATTTTAAGACCCTATGCAGGGTCATAAGATGAATAGTACAAACCTGCTATTGCTTTGCCATTATCGATACCTAAAGGAGAAGTAGGAACTTTGTAAGTTGAACCTGTAATATTTCCATTTTACATTCATTCAGTAAAGTTATTCATACATTGTACTTGACTTATCTTCATTTAAGAATCCATAATCATTCATAATAAGTAACAATTATGTAACTTTAATTAACAGTAAACATATCAACACAATACCATCTTACAACATTTCACACTTCATAATTTGAAGTCATTCATGCCTTCCGGCCAACTTAAGTCCTTGAATCAAAACATTATCCATTAGGTATAATAGTGAGTTTTAAGGCTTATATAGGTATAATATTAAATTTAGATACTTTAAACACCCATTCCTTAAGTGACCAAACCATGTTATGTAAGTTACTATTCTTTTAGTCAAGGTTACTATTCATGAGTTACTATTTATTTGGTCATTTTTACCTATGTTGGATTTGTAATTGTATATACATAACCATTCATTTAGGCATTCAAAATAAAATCACATAATGAGTTAGTTGATGTTTAAACATAATTGCATTTCAAGTTCATACATATTCTGCCTCATGAAATAGTTCTCAGTGTGCAAGCATTTTGACCAAGTAAATGACATCCAAATTGAGTAATTCTTTAACCATTAGAAACTAAACTTAAAGAGCTTTCTAATGATATATTATATGTGCAAACATTCAATTGTTAAGGCCTCTAAACATTAAATGGCCGAACGCCTATCAATTTTGCCTAAAAGTCACCCGAAATGAGCATATTTAAAGCACCAAAATGACATGATTTTTTTGACTTTGGAAATGACCTTAAAATTTTTCAACCCTAGTACCATTAGAAACTAGATTCAAATATCTTTCTAATGGTATATTAAACAAAATTTTTTAATAACATTAAGTTAGTCAAAATGCAATTATCGTAAACCCCTAACTTTGTCTTTAAAGTCTGTTTCTAGCAAGCACTTGCATATATCATACATACCTCTTCCTTTAAGTATCCAAATTACTTCAAATTTGCACCAAAATAAATACACATATATATAAACATGTTTTACACACTTTTAAGTCAAATTTACCAGCCAATTATGCATTTAAATCCAACTTAAGGTAGTCTTACACAACCATACACATATGCTGCCCCTATTGCACTCATTTATGCATATAATTTGCAAACTCATTCCAATTGTATTAAAACTTTATTTTTATCACTCTATCATCATCATTCATCATATTTATATATAATTTAATGAGTTATTCATTAAAACTAAATTATAGTGATCATTTCCTTGAAGTTGAAAATTTGGGCAGCAACTTTTGCCTATGCACTATCTTACTTCCTCTTCACTTTTCATGCATTTTTCTTATTCTTCTTCTCAATTTATCACTTCTAGCAATACATACACATCTCATACAACATATCAAGAGTCATTTGCATGTATGTCACCTAGGGTTTACATACACATACATTCCATAAGCAAAACTTCATCAAAATATATGAAACATAGTAAATTAAGTATGCTTACCATCTTTCCTTCATCAATTTAATTAAAATCCATACATCAACTTCATCTTCAATCTCTAACAGAATTTTTCTAGCAATAAGAACTCAAATTCCAATCACCAATAATAATAAATAAGAACATATACTTCCTCTTCACTTTTCATGCATTTTTCTTATTCTTCTTCTCAATTTGTCACTTCTAGCAATACATACACATCTCATACAACATCTCAAGAGTCATGTGCATGTAAGTCACCTAGGGTTTACATACACATACATTCCATAAACAAAAATTCATCAAAATATATGAAACATAGTAAATTAAGTATGTTTGTGATCTTTCCTTCATCAATTTAATCAAAATTGATACATCAACTTCATCTTCAATCTCTAACAGAATTTTTCTAGCAATAAGAACTCAAATTCCAATCACCAACAATAATAAATAAGAACATATACAAGAAGAGTAAGGCAAAAACAATATTAAAAACATAACATTCATAAGTTTTTACCTTAAGATTGTATATAAAATTTAATTGAAAATGGAAAAGAGAAGGAGAAAGAGTTTGCAATGGAGGAAAGGAAAAAGGTTATAGCATCACGTTTTTCCCCTTCATCAAAACCTATTTTCTTTTTATTATTATTTTCTTTTAATTAATTTAAAAGTCAAGGAATGGTCCAATTGCATGGTGACACTTGTCACCATCATTGGTTCCTTAATTAATTTTATTTCTTTTTCATTTTCTTTAATATTTTTTAAAATTATTATATAATAAATCTCATACATACATAACATACATCATATATCCAACATAAATAATTTTATTTTACAAAAATACCCCTCTTTATAGGTGAAATTACCAAAATACCCTTAAGTTTAACTTAACTTATTTTAAATTCTAACTTCATTTATACTTTCTAATATATAGTCTAACATATACTTTCTCATCATGTAACAGTTATATCATGCATAAACATCATTTTTCACTTATCAATTTCACTTTTAAGTACCTTTAAAGCGTTTACCAAAAGCATATTAACGAGACATGCTAGGTACATTTTCACTTCATTCCATGTCTAATGGAATTTTCTTCATTCATATTATATTCATAAGCATTTATAACATATCATGACATTCACCAATCACAGCTCAATCATGCATTTCATGCATCACTCATTCAATCATTCTAAGTCATGCATAAAATGAAAACACATAAGGATGCTATGAATGCGGATGTGACATCATCCTAACGATGAATGGCTCTAATGCATCTCCTGATTAAGGTTAAGCTATGTGTATGATTGGGTTCAGATGGGGATGTTGGAGTTAATAGAGCTATCCAATCAGTCTTTTGAATTAGAAGAAGATTTAGTGGAAGCTCTTCTTCATTTTTGGAATCCCGACATCAACTCCTTCTTATTTCCGTTTGGTAATGCTTTCATAACGCTTAAGGACATGCTCATGATCACTGGTTTGCCTATCCTCAATGATGAATGTTTTGCACTTATCGACTCCTCTTCTCCGCATCTGCTAATCATTACTATCAAATCCATAGAAGATACCTTTTATTCATCTATAATCAAAAATAGATTGCATAAGAGTGGACCTCCAATAATAGAAGAACACACTTATCTTTTGTGGGTATTACTATGCAGGTAAGACATTTTCTAACCATGGTTTCTAATTCCTCAACGTAAGACATTTTCTTCTAGATATCTTTTCTGTCCAAGCAGTAGCAAACCAAGCATTTAGTACTTGGATTTAGCCCGTGCTTTAGCTGTTGGTTTTGACTTTGCCCTTGGCTCTATCTTCTTTAGAGCCTTGTATCAAAACCTCAGAAAATGTTCTTTCAACTCTGACACCCTCTACTCTAGTTATGTCTGGTTCTTACAACTCTGGGGGTATGCTTATTTCCCTGAACTTAGTGGTTCCACCTCTTGTGTGATGGGTCCTATTGCTTCATGCTTGATGTAAAGGAGATGTAGAATGACCTCATCAGAGATTTTCTCTTCTTTTGTAGCTTAAGAATTCACATGCTAGCATAATTATCTGTATTTGAAGAAGAACCAGTAGCTCTTTTTTTAGCTCAGTGCCTTCTTTAATGACATTGACACTTTTCTGGACTTTAGCAAAAGGATTTTTTAGCTTTCACCAGGAATTGAATGTTTCTCACAGGTGGAGCTAACACTTTTTCTCATCACCCGTGCACATCCTACGAAGCATTTTCTCTATATATCCCCTATCTATGGAGTAAGCAATTTAGACTTGAACAAGCCATTCCTACCATCAATGACTGCAATCTAACAGTAAACCTTGAGGTAAACAGGGACACTTTTAAAACTCTAACTAGGAAACTTCATCCTCTTCAATGTTGTCTTTTTCCTACAGATGCTAAAGCTACATAGGCATTTGAGGACTGGTGGGCTAGAGAAGCACTACCTCTCTTTCAACATATCAACCCACCATTAGGTACCCTTTCGTATTCATTTATTACAACTTTTTAGTTATATCATCCTAATTTTTATGAATGTACCTTTAAGTTATACTACAAATCAAGGAAAATGGTCTGCCTTTATCTTAGCAACTCTTTCACAGAAATGACAAAGGTTAACTCTTAAGTCTTTGGTACCTCCTTCCAGGTGATTGAGTCGCATTCCTTTGCTCTCCAAGCCTAAGCTCCAAGATGACAGCGAAGATGACCTTATAGAATTGTCCAAGAGCATACCAAGCAAGGAGGAGTTAGAAGAATCAAGTGGAGAGATGCTTCAAGAAGCTAGTGGTAAGAACATCCCTTTTCTCATCTCTTATCAATTTATTACTAACTTCAAATTTTTGTAGGAAGTGCCAGTGGCTTTAGTGATGCTCGATTGACTCCAATCTCCACTTTTACAAATGTTCCTACTCGGCCCTAAGGTAATAACCTCCTTTTATCTATTCAATTTGTAATTTAGTTCAAGTTTTTAATTTTTATGATTACAACAAATATGGAAGATCTCTGTTATGGCTCTAAAACTAATGAGAGTGCCACTATTCCTTCAGTGAGTTTTACTTTTCAGCATTTTGGTTCTCTTTACTTCTCTAAGTGATATAATTAACACTATCACACCCCAGCCCATACCTGGAGGAACATGCTCCCGTAGCATACGCAACGACCGTCCCTTGGGAAAGCCACCACGTACCCTACCAGGGATACGTCCTATTTTTGACCTTTAGACATTCATATGGGTACAAACCTGTAATAGTGGTGAAACAGTGCGTAGCGCGGCATGCAATCAAATACACATGCATCATTCCCTGGATAACACATAATCATGCATTCATATTCATTAATCAAGCAATAGCTATACGGTCACCAAATGAAAGCACACATATATATATACAAGTGTACATTACATGATTGTTCACCACTAACTAAAACAATATATACTGCCAAAATGATTACAACAAGCTCCTAGTACAAAAACATGGTGGAGATTGCCAGACCGCTGCCGTACCACTTTGAGAAAGTGCTTTCTCTGTTGACGACTCTAGCGTCTCTCAGGCTGCTCTCCCGTGGGCTCTGAACCTACGTTCATCAAATGATAAACGCTGAGTATAAAACTCAGTGGTGCTAAAACATATAACAAAAGGTATGCATTCATAAACAAAGCCATATACCAACATAATCATACCAAGGCAATGCATTAAAAACATAATCACAAATATATCATAATACCGAATGCAATGCACTGCCAGTACCCCTGAGATTCACTCTTACGCTCATTCACTCTTGTTTTCCTGAATGTGCACATTGCCTTTCG